>CDMY01000677.1:0-28943 GCA_001179505.1 Vitrella brassicaformis | reverse complement strand
CCCCCCAGAGGCTTGCCAATGCGCTGGGGCCGCAGCGAACCCTATCCCGGTGACGAGTATGTCTGCGCGGCGGATCGTTTTACCTACTGCGACGGCAAAGGACCATACAAACCCTCGGGTACTCGACACGTGCATTTCCATCCATCCATCTATCCATCCAGTTGGCATTTCCTGTGTCTCGCCTTGTCTGAATGCAGTTTGCCCTGTCCAGTCTGATCGTCTCGCTTCCACACCGACAGGCAAACATCACGGTCCGTAACTCACCCAGAGCAGCGTACATGTGTGTGTGTACGTATGTGCGTGTGTGTGTGTGTCTGTGTGTGTGTATAGGCAAATGTGAGCTGACGGTGAAGACAGATGAGGGTCTGGACCGTCGTCACTACAAGCACACGTGTCGGGAAGGCCTGGTCTGCCTGATAACGAACGAGTATCACGGTTTCGACGGGGACACCGACAAAGGCGTGTGTATCGATGCCGCCGACGTCGAGAAGCTTTGCCGCAAGAGAGACGACTACGACCCGAAGAAGGAGCGCCAGCCGTTCGCGGTTGCCCAGTACTACGATTTCCAGGACAGAGAGTGCGAGTACGTCTGGGTGGACGACGTCGCCTTCTACAAGACAAGGGGGCCCTTGTGGTGGCGCGTCGACCGCTCCGGCCCGGATATGGTCAAGTTCTGCGCCGCCAAGGACGTCGCCCATGAGACACTCAAGTTCACACGTACGCACGCTCAGTGCTTTATCCACGCACACACACACATCCATGCATCTGCACGCGAATATGGTCCTTCCCTCTGCTCTCATTCGTACGCGTGTGTGATTGTGTGCAGCTAGTGCCGACTGCGCCAAGTACACCAAGGAATTCGCCGAGAAGTTCGACGCCTACACCAAAGAACTTCTCGGATTCCCCCGGCCCTCTTCGTATGACTCCAAGCCCGCATATTGCACAGGATCCGAGACGGCCCGCCAGCCATGCGGCCCGCCCCAGAAGACGTGCATCTGCAACAGCAAAGGAGATCAGTGCAAGACGAAGGTCGGTGGGTGTACGCGGCTCTGTGTGGCTGGGTGGCGGCATGTTGCGCTTGTCTTTATCCTTGTGTTTACGTGTGTGCAGGAGGACTTCCAGGCCGATATCGATGCTAAGAACGCTCGTGAGAAAGCGCGGAAACGCTCCCGAGCCGAATCCGAGCTCGAACGTGCCGATAAAGGTCAGTACAAACACACACAGAGGCCGCATCCATCCATGCGTGCGTGTACACATGTGCCTGTCTGCGTGCGTGTGTGCTGTGCGAGCAGCCACCTGCTTCTATTACACCGGTGGGTCGCCAGGGTCGGTGAGTCAGAACTGCGGCGGCGGACTGGTGTGTGTGGTGGGCACACGCACGCCGGAGAAGGGGAGACAGTCGGGGAAGTGCATGAACAAGGGCCAGGCAAAGGACTACTGCCATGGCGCGCCGATCAGAGATGCCAGCTATGGCCGATATTACTGCAAGCCCTTTGAGGAGGGCAAATTCTGATTAGGTGAATCGGTCCATCGATAGTGGGTGGGGGAGGGAGGGAGGGAGGGAGGGATGGGTTTGCACTTAGTGGACGTTGACGTTCTTGACGCACATATGCACGAGTGTGAGATCGATGTGTTGTTTTCCTTTTTTTTTGTTTGGCTGGCTGGCTGGCTGCCTTCTGGCTGCAATGGATGCATGTGTGTTCCTTTGGTTTTGCCTTGCCTGCATGGCGTGGCGCGGCGTGTTGTGTGTTCGGCTGTCTCCCGCAATGGCACATCCATCATCACGATGTGTGTGTTTTGCCGCCCTCTTAGTCAATTAGCGACGTGCACTGCATGGCGGGGGAGACGACGACACGACTTTTTGAATCCATCGTGATTGACGCATACGCAGCCGTACGGACAGGCCGATGGATGAGACCATTGCATCTTCATTGAAGGTCCCACGGCAAAAAGTCAGTGCATCCCTTTCCTTGGTCTCTGTCTCTCTGCCTTTTTGTTGGGCACATCGGTGGCCGACACCGCATCGTGACGACTCGACACACAAACACACATCCGCATCCTGCCATACAGCGCCCACAGTCGAGAAGCACACACGCACACACACACGCATACACCAGCAGCCACGAGAGAGAGAGAGGAACACCTGTATGATAGAATAATCTATCAAAAAATGACTACCACTGAGTGCACGTGTGTGTGGCAGATGGGTGGGCGTGGGCCCATGCCCACCCACCCAATTCACACGCAAAAACGAGTCGGAAACCATCTTTTGTATCGAAGAATTTTGTGATAGGGAGTGCACACCAGTGGTTACATAAACGTGTGCACATCTTTGGGTGTCATTTTATGGACATTTTATTTTGTGTAAAGCAAATCAGAGACATGACATATCATGATATTTTGCTATTTTGCTTTTGACTGCCACGCAAAAAACGCACCTACAGGCATTTTACATACTCTCGCTCTCTCTCTCTCCCCTCTCTCCCGTTCCCACCAGCCAAGTTCGTACGCAGGTGGAAGAGTCCACTTCCCGGACTGCTGGTAGAAAAAGCAGCCAGCAACTTGAAAGATGCAGACAGCGTACAGCTGTAAGTGACACAGCAGGAGATGTACGATGCCTCTACTGTACAAGCCGCATAGCGACATACATGTACAGGCCAGGCCAGGCCAGCCACGACACGGACGTCATGCAGACACCACACTCCCCGGCACTCCCCGGCATGCCGAGCAGGTCCATTCACGGCTGCCTGCATGCACAGGGAAGCACAGCACCACACAGACAGGTGCGTGCGGACGTGTGCCGGTGTGTGTATGTGTGCGCTGGACCTGCCGTCAGTCAGTGTGTGTCAATGGCTGGAGAGCTGCATACAGTGGCGGGCGGGAGGCTGCCGGCGGCCGGAGGAAAGGCCACCAAATGTGCTGCATGACACGCCTAGGCCTGCACAGAGCAGCAGCAGCACCAGCAGCACCAACAGCAGCCGAGGACAGACAGTCAGTGTCAATCACTGCATGTGTGTGTGTCGCACGTATTATCGCGTGCCCTACCTGGTGCATCGGCACCTCCGACGCGAATACCCACCTCCCGCCACACACGCGCCCATCCCCTGAACACACACACACACACACGGAGAGAGAGAGAGAGAGAGACAGTCAACACCAGCCACGAGGCGGCCACCCTTCTGATCTCCTTCGCCCGCCCGCATGTAAGGCGTCTTTCGCCTCACTCACCGGTGTCTGTCCATGCCATGCCTGCGCAGCCGGTGGGTGCCGTCTGTTGGTGGTGGTGGGGAGAGAGATGAGCAGGACGAGAAGCGCAGATCTGTAGATCTGCGTCGCCCCGCCCCCCTCACCCCACCAGCACCCCAAACACCTAGTTGTTCTTGTTACACGGGGATCCCTTGCGCAGGGGTCCTTTATAGAGATGCCATTCTCGTATCTCCCCCAGACCGTGTTGTCGATGTGGGACGTGCGCGAAGAGGAGATGCCGGGCCCACAGAGAGGAGCGTGACACGAAGGGCCTTAGGCGTTGAATGGAACAGGAAGAGGGCACTCGAGTGGCGAACTTTTCTCGCCTTCACTCCGTTTAACGACTCAGACTGACCCTAAGGGAAGCTGCTTCTCCTCACCTCCTCGCGAAATCGCCATGGATCAGCCATCGCAGCGCAGGCCTCACCCCCATCGCCACAGATCTCTCTCTCCCTCATCCCAAGCGGCGCTGATCTTCGCGCGCGGCCCCTTCTCGCGAGCACATAGCAAAGCCGCCGAGGGCACGGCTGCGTTCAAGGCCCGCGGCCGTGAGCATGCCAACGGACGGCTGAGGGACCATCCAGAAACCGGCAGGGCGTCTGCTCGTGGCGAGGGCGAGGATGCGGCCAGGCGGCGTGTGGAGCTGCGCCGAAAGGCTCGTGGCTCAGATGGACATATGGCAGTGCAGGCGGCTGTGAGGGGAGATGTGACGCTGCACACTGCTCGGGATGGGCAGGTGGAGACGTCGCGTGTTGCGCCGAGCCGTCCTGTTGCCAGCGCTGGTGGTGGTGCTGGAGCTGGTGGCGGTGGTGGTGGTGCTGGTGTTCGGTCGTCGAGCGCTCTGCCGGTTGGCCGTAGCAGCCAGTCGAGTGTGAGGCTGTCTGTGGACACAGTTCAGGAGATGCTGCAGCAGCATGAGGTGCTGCTGCGGGAGATAGCGGCGAAAGAGGAGGAGAAGAGGGCCTTGAAACGCCAGCTGGAGATGGTAAGACCATCCGTCAAAAGTATGCATCGATTGGTTTGTTGTTGTGTCCATACATACAGCATCAGGTGTCGTATCGTAGTTTGCAGCAGGCGGTCCGCCACAAGGACCTCTGGCGGGCACGCAAAACCAACCAGCTCGTCAACACACAACATACCCTCAAGGCAAGAACAAAGAGAAGAGCACGCCGCACGTGTCTGTCGTGTCAACATGGGCGTCAACATGGGCCGACTATCCCATGTTGTGGATACTTGTGGTGATGACATCAGGAATTGGAGAGCAAGACGTTGCACCTTGAGGTCGAGCGTGCCGCCCTGCAGCGTGAGCAGGAGACCATGAGCGTCAAGATGACCCAGCAACGACTGGCAAACCAGGACCTAGACAGACGCACACAACAAGTAAGTAGTAGGTCAAGTGCCATCCGCCTCACACACCACATACAGCAGGCAGGCAGGCAGAGACACGGCGGTTGGCTCGTCGCTTCTGCATGATCTGCGTGTCTGCAGGTTGAGAGGGACGTTGTATTGCTCACCACGCAGCTCAACGACCTGAAACTCCGCGTACTCAAAACGGAGGTCACTGAAGGAGACACACATAGCGTCACGCAGGCGGGGAGACGTGTTGAATCGTGTGTGTGTTCTCCATCTGTGTGTCCGTGTGTGTCTGTGTGTGTGTGTGTGTAGGGTGAGAGGGATGCGGTGCGCAGGGAGAGGGCGGTGGTGGCGAGACACACCACGTCGCTGCGGGTCAAGAACGACCAACAGGTGGAGAATGGACAGATGAACCGATGCCGCACATAGTGTTTGTGGCGTGTTGTGTGCGTCCGTCCGTCCGTTCCTCCATGCCATGCAGGAGAGCCGCCAGATCCACCTGCTGCATGACCTGCAGCAGTGGCGCAGACAGGCCACACTCGTCAAATACAAAAGCCCACGTGAGCAACAGAGAGAGAGGGGCACGGCGCACACGCAGCTGCCTAACAACAGCTTGCGCCCTGTGCTCTGTCTGCAGGTCTCTCTGCGTGAGTTACACTGTCGGTGGTTGCAGTGCAGTGCCGTTGTTTTTTGCTCATTTAGCATTGGATGGCGAACCATCGACCGAACCATTCGTGCCCTGCAGGCATTCGAACCGAGCCATGTGTGTATGTGGGCCGGGTGGTGTCAAAATTGATATATTCAACGCGTGCGTTTGTTTACACCCATGCACTGTCCTCGTTTCGCACGAGGCAAAAAACAACACAAACACACACATGCAGGCATTTGTCTGTCTGCGAGTCCGTGACGACCTTTGAAAAAACCCATGCAGCCACACCGCAACACCAGCACCAACACCAACACACACGCACATGAATGCGCCCCTATCCGCCTGTTCGGATAGCCTCCCTCCCTCCCCCCAAGGCATCGTTCACTCAATCTTCCATCTTCATGGCCTCGCTGTCGACCGCCAGGCCCATGGCGTGCAGCCCGTTGTCGACGTAAAGCGTCACGCCCGTCACCGCCCTCGCCAGGGGGGAACACAGGTACAGCGCCGAGCTGCCCACGTCCTCCGCGTACAAATCCTGACCCAGCGGCGAGTTGGCCTTCGAGTAGGCGATGGCGTAGTCGATGAAGGTCTTCTGGCCCTTTCCGCCAATCGCCTGCACACACCACCACCGCAGCACACCACACATGACAGATCACATGCGCCCCTTCCTGTTCGTGGGAATGGCGCACCTACCTGTGCAGCTCTGCTTTTGAGCGGTCCTGCGCTGATGGTGTTGACCCGGATGCCGTACTTCTGGCCCGCCTCCCACGCCAGGGTGCGTGTGTCCGACTCGAGAGCCGCCTTGGCGCTGCTCATGCCTCCACCATAACCTGCACACACACACACACACACACAGAGAGAGAGAGAGAGAGGAAGGGGGAGAGAGAGAGAGAGAGAAGGCGTCACACAGAGGCACACGTGTGCTAGTCGGTGTGGTGTGGTGTGGTGTGGTGTGTACCAGGGATGACTCGTTCAGATGCGACGTATGTGAGAGAGAGCACGGAGCCGCCCGGGTTCATGATGGGTCCGAACCGCTGCACCATCGACACGAGCGAGTAGGCCGACGCTGAGTTGGCCGCCAGGTAGCCCTTGCGGGACGTCTCCAGCAGCGGCTTGATCACCTGGATTGGATGCATTGCAACACACCAACCAATGGACCGATACACACGATGCACTAGCAATTGGTTTGTGATCTCACCTCTGGACCGTTGGCGAGCGAGTGGACCAGTATGTCGATCTTGCCGTAGTCCTTGGCTACCTGGTCAACCACCTGTCAGTCAGTGAGCGAATGGAGGGACGGGATGCAGAACGAACAGCACAGGCCAATGCGCTTCTCTCTTGCTGTCATTCGTTTGCTCACCTCCTGGATGGTGTAGCCCTCCAGCCCAGCGTACCGCTTGTTGTCCTTGATCTGTCAAACAGGGAGAGGGGGAGTGTGTGAATGCCAAAGATATATGCACCGCACCCATGATGCCCACGCACCTCACCTCTTCTGGCACGTCTTCGGGCGTGTCGAAGACGGCATCGAGCGGGTAGATCTTGGCGATCTCCATCTTGGACCCGTCATCGAGCACCGCATCCTCGTCAAACTTGCCCTGATCAACCAACCAACCGATGAACCCATCAATGGAATCACACATACACACACGCGTTCACACCCACGTCATGCATGGCATCACGTGTGCGCCTCCCTCCCCGTCAGTCAGTCACCTTTTCCAGCGCCATCTTGAATATGTTGAGGACAGGCGGCCATGTCCCGACGGTCACCGTAGCTCCCGCTGAGGCGAGCGCCTTCGCAATGGCCCAACCATACCCATTCGAGTCAGCCACACCTGCACACACAGACACACACACATAAGGACACACACACACACCATAAGGACACGCGGACACACAGACACACAGAGAGGTACACAGCGAGGTGCACAACGGCACGATGCTGTCAGTCAGTGCATTGCATCAGTGCATTGCTTCTGCTGACCGCCGATGAATGCCACTTTGCCGGTGAGGTCGACGGGCTTTGCCATGGACAGCGATGCGAGGCCCAGCGGCTGCCTTCGTAGCCTCAGGCGGGACTGCAGATCTGACTGCAGCCGCCATGGAAATGATGAGATGAATGCTGGCGGGTCAGATGCTCGTCGTGGTAGACATGAAGAGGCGTCCAGCAGCGCCAGCAGCGCCAGCAGCGCCAGTGAGGCTATGCTCGCCACCTGTGCAGCCATTTTGTAGACGAAACCCAACACTCACGCTGATATCAGGGTTTGGGGTGTAGGGTTTGAACCCTGTAACCCCAGCTGTTGCAACACACGTCCTGCCGTTCGCCTGTTCGAATTTTGGCTGAAATCCGCGTGGGCACCCCTTGACGATGAGTGAGCGTGCCGCCGCCAAGGCCGACACGATCGATCTCACGGGCGACTCTGAGCCCGACGAGGAGGCGCTCACCGACCCCTATGCTGCGCAAGATGCAGACTACCTGATGGCCCTAGCGATTCAGCAAGAGGAGAACGAGAAGGCGCGGCAGCTGCAGCAGCAAAATGCAGACCACAAGATGGCGATGGACCTGCAGCAGCAGGAGGACAATACGGCGCTGCCTTTGTTCGAACGGCTGTTCCACACGCCTGACCCGCAGACCTCTATCACCATCAGTAAGACGGCTTCACATTGCACACACAAGGATTGATGGATGCACCGGCTGCACAGCTGGATCGCCATCTGTTGATGCAGGCGGCAAGACCCTCAAGCTGGCTCACACGCAGCCCAACATCTACACCATCGATGGCTTCCTCTCGCCGAGTGAGCTGGCCATTATGGACGCACATCCGACAGGGGCCATGCATGGCGGGCACATGCTCGCAAGGTCAGCCAGCTGATTTCCACAGACTGACGAGTACAGTCAGTTGACTTGTTCGGTCTATCAGGAGGGCGGCAGGGTGCATCGGCCTATCGCGCAACAGCGTGAGCACATGAGGAGTGGCTCACCTGCCTACGTGAGCTCTCCCTCCTCTGGTCTACGTGTAGGTCACGGGACCTGCACGAGTCGCCTACGTGCCGGGACAAGTGCGCAGACAGACAAACAGACAGACAGACAGGATGGATGGATGGATGGCCACTCACTCACCCTGCTGCACTGTGTTTTGGTGGTCTCTGTGGTCAGTCGTAACCCACCCATCATGACTCTGGGTCCCTCACCGGCGACGTATCTAGCCTCAGCAACAGCAATCTGGCCCAGTTCCCGCCACGCCTTGCCGCTGATCTAGCGGGCATTTCTGTGACGGCGCAGCAGGGCCCGGGAACCAAGAGTCTCGTCACAGTGCTCGTGGTAGGTGTGGGTGCGGTCGTCTATCTGCTTGGCTGCATGTCACTCGTTCGTTCAGTACCTGACGACGCTGCCCGAGGGGTGCGGTGGCGAGACCTACTTCCCGGTTATTGACAAGGGGTTCCGGCCCGTCCGCGGGAGGGCCGTGATATGGGCCAACTTCCTCCCTGACGGCAGCACGCCTGGTGGGTGTGTGGGCTGGCCAGGCGACACACAGAAGGGAAGCGTTGGAGATAGAGAAGTGGACTGTTCGTCTGGTGGCTCGGTTGGTGTGTGCTGCAGATGTGGCTGTGATACACGGCGCCAGAGCGCCGCTCAACGGCCACCACAAAAGGGGCATTGTTTTCACCATCACCGATCGGGGTAGCAGCCAGTCGACACCCCAATGCCAGCTGTCAGTCTTCTCTGCTGTGCGTCCACTCATCCATCCTATCAGATTATTATCGGAGAGCGCACTTCGCTAGAGGGGCTGACATCACTCGCACGAGCGGCCGCCACACCAGCAGACACCTTGGCCGAGACCTGATGGCGATGCAGGGGGCGACCTCCAGTACGGCTGCTGACACACTCATCGCTGGTGGGTGGCTACCACAGACACACATACACAAGCATGAGCATCGGCTGCATCAATCCCTGGCCTGTCTGCCGTTTCGTGCAGCGGCAGCCAGGGCGGCCCGCGACGGTTCGGATGACATCGTTGAGGTGACGGGTACGCAACATAACAGCGCAGACGTACCCGTAAGATTCACACAAACGTACCTGTCTGTGTGATCCCGCTCTGGTCAGGCTTTGGTGTGTCTGAGATCAGCAGCGCGGCAGGGTCTCGTGGTCAGGACGACGGTCAGCCGGCTCGCAAGCGTGCGAGGCGTCAGCCGTGCTGCCCCGTCTGCGGTGCGCATGTGCCGGCCGACGGCCTCCAGCGACACATCCAACTGTAAGCTGACAGACATGGACACACACAGAGTCATGCAATGCACTAAGGCGCCCGTGTGGACGCAGGTGCATTCGTGACCCTCCTCGCAACCGTCGCGACGACCTGGCCGCCGCAACCTGACCTGACCTGATCCGCCAGAAAGATAGATAAATGAATGTGCAGACAGAAAGACAGAAAGACAGACAGTGGTTGGTGTGTTTTCGGGCACTATGATGCATGTATGTGACATCTAGCTAGGAAGGATGAGTTGTATATACGACTTGTGATCTGTGCCGTGCCGTTTTTCTGGTGTCCTGACTGACTCTCTTTATCTATCCCCTCAAGATGTGCATATACTGACAAGCACCACACGTGTCGTTGACATCATTCAGAGCATCCAGTCAGTCCAGCGGTCTCTCAGTGCATCGATCGACGAATACACGTAGACGCACACACACGCACTTGACCAACGACAACCTCCTCACGCCACTCTAGACACAGCCGTGAGAACCTCCCCCTCGCCACACACGATGCCCCACTCACCCCCACCCCCACACGCATCATCGTCACTATCACTGCTCCGCGTATCGTCTAGCTGCCGCACCTCATCAGCCCACCGCCGCTCCTCAACCACCACACCCTTGAGCCCTTCGCCATACAAATCCCTCACAAAAGGATGCATATGGTCCTTTCTCTTCTCTGAAGGGGGGTTCTCCTCGCCTTCAGGTATGGGTGGTGGGATCCTCTCTGCGGCTCTTGGCTTCCGTCTCAGCCGTGTTGGCGGGTGCTGCGGCTGCTCTCTGCTCAGTGCGGCAGCAGCGGCGATGGTCTGCATGGCTGGGGTGGGGGGCAGTGGCCTTAGCGGCGAGACGAACACGTAGTCACTTCCAGGAAGGCTGGCCGTTTTGTCGACATCAGGAACTGCTGAGGTGATCTTGGGCAGCCTCCCCTTCTGGCGGAGCACTGACCTTCCCCCTGCCTTGTGTGGCTCAGCAGAGGCACCAACGGCAGCAGGAGGCGCCTCAGACATGGCGGTGCTCGTGTGTCTCAGCCTCGGCAGCCGACGCGGCCGTGGCTGTGAGGCCCTGGACAAGGCATCGCTTTTGGGGAAGGTGGCCGATAGACCCGACGGCCTGCCCATGATCTCTGACAGCGGGCCGGGCTTGATGCCTCGCAGCGGCAGGCGAGATGAGGCGACTGACATTTGGCTGACAGACGGAGAGGCCTCGGCAGCGGTGTGAGAGAGGGGGTGTGGCGCGTCTTGTCTGGCGAGTGACTGCTGCAGGTCTCTGAGACGGTCTTCGAGCACCTGCAGTGCATGGATGACCGATTGCCTGTCATGTTCGGGCCCTAGATGTCGTGTCTTACCCCAATTCTTGCGTTCTTCTGCTTTAACTGGTCCTGGAGCTTCTTCTCGCGAGCCTGCGAGAGAAGATGTCTCATGAGCGAACGCCCTCGCGGCTTGTGAGGGTCCGTGCCGTACCTTCATGGCCTCTTGGGCCGTTTCAAGGTCACTCACTGTCTTCTGCAGGCCCTGCAGCAGAGGCAAAGACACACACACACACACACACACGTGTGTCAATGGGAGCCGGCATCCTTGTAGGTAGCTCCCTCACGTCTCGCACAGCTTCCAGCTTCTGGTTCTTGGCGGCCATCTGCGCCTTGGCCTCCTCAACCCCCTTGAGCCTCACCGCCATCTCCCTGACCTTCTGCTCACACTGCTGCACCCTCTCAACCGCCCTCGCATTGGCCTCACTGTGGACACTCATCGTCGGTGTCCCCTGGGTGGTCCTCCGCTCGTCCCTCTCCCTCTCCCTCTCCCGCCTGTAAGTCTCGATCTGGCCGTCCTTTTTGAACACCTCACTCATCAGGCCCTCCACCTCCGACAGGTGGTGCAGCCTCTCCTCCTCATAGCGACGCCTCTCGTCTGCAATCTCCGCCCGCTCTCTCCGCACAATGGTGTCCATCTCCAACAGCTGGGCCCGCACCTGCTGATTGTGCCGTTGGCTCTCCTCCAGCAAGCCCTGGAGCGAGCCTGCGTGGCCTGTGAGCCGCCCGTTTTCCTCCGAAAGACGGCGGAGATCTCCTTCCAATGTGTCCATCTGCCGCTTGGTTTGCTCCTTTTCACATTTCTCGCTCTCGTACAGCCCAGAGAGCCGCTGCACCTCCTTCTCGAGCATCGTGATGAAGTGGTTGCGCATCTTCTCCTCGGCCGCGGCGGAGACGCTGGCCGTGGCCTTGTCATTGCAGATGCCGTGCTTGTCGTCTCCGAGGCGGTCATTGCATCTGTCGTGGTGGCGGGCCGAGGGCTGGACGAAGAGGCCCAGGCCAGGGGAACTGCTGGCCACCAGGATGGGCGCCGGCAGCTCCCTGTCGCGGGGCCGTGATGATGGCATAAGAAGGATTGAGACGCCCAATGAGACGTGAGCGCTTGCAGATGGCAACTCAGTTCTTGACTGTCCTCGTTCAACACGACCAGATCAGCAGCAAGGTCCAAGGCGCCTTTCCTTTGAGAAGAGTCCTCCAAGCCCTGTTTGAGCTAAGCTCGCATAATTCCGTTTGCGAGCTTTCGGAAACCTCTGGGATGGTATGTGGACTAGGGACGGCGCGAATGAGCGGAGGAGCAGCGGATAGTCCAAGGTCATCGGCGGCTCGAACGATTCGACCCGAGATTCCTTGCGAGAGGATTTTGGCAGGGTCGTGTTCTCTGCGGCCCAGCAGCGGCCTCATCGGGAGGGCGCCGGGCCTCTCTCGGTGAGCCTGGCGTGGCATCTCCAGTCGGCTGGGTCGGAGTGCGTTAGTCATACCGGTCGGCTGTGGTTGCGGGAATCGGAGTGGAGGGCGTCGCTTGTCGTCCGTCGTGCCGCCGTTCGGCTCCCTTAGATGGCCCACGGCCACGAGACGCTTTGGCTGCCGCATCTGACGTGCTTCAACAGCATGGTCCAAGTCACCCGCTTCCTGTCCATCGCAACCGTCACAACCTTCCTCCTCTTCCAGTTCTACGTCATCTCAGACGACCTCGTCATTCTGCAGCGGCTCGGCCTGCCATCGCCGAATGGCAAGGCGGACTGCCCCAGCAATGGCGGCGAGGGCGGAGGGGCGGCGGGCGATCAGCAGGGCGGGGGTGTGATGGCCGGCGGCGGGATCAACGACTCGGCCCTGTCGATGCAGGACCGGCTATTCCCGCCGACGGTGAGTTTGTCGGACCTGCCTTTGAGCATTGTGCTGTCGACGGACAATCAGCTGATCAAGCGCATCCCGACGTTGCTGAACTCTATCTACATGAACAACAAGCAGGAGCGGGTGCATCTCTATGTGGTGGTCACCAATGACGTGGAGGAGCGCAACAAAAAGCTGCTCCGCCTCCTGGTGGCGGAAAAATTCCCCACCTTCACTCTGGAGATGCTCGACTTCAACTATAACCTCAGGTGGGTACACGCAGGAGCGGCTGACGTGGACGGGCCGGTGCATCTCGATCTGTGTCTGTGTGTATGTGCTGTGTGATGAAAGGTATACGAAGACGCTGAAGCACGTGACGATCGCGACGATGTGTCGGCTGATGCTGCCGAAGATTTTGCCCGAGATCGACCGGGTCATCTACCTCGACATCGACACGATCGTCCACGGCCCCCTCCGCAAGATGTTCGAGATGGACATACCCGAAACGGGCGTCACCGGCCGGACCTCACTCTCGCCTAACCTCATCAACAGCTGGCTCAGGCACGACAACATCTGGCCAGCTATCAGATACCAGTCGTCAAAGTCCTTCAATGCTGGGGTAAGGGAGTTGGTTGATCTCTGTGTGTGTATCGGTGGACGGGGAGGGGAAGCGGCGTCGATTGGGATCGGATCGCCTCTCATGCATGTGTGTTGTGTGTGTGGTTAGGTGTTGCTGGTTTCCCTCGAGACTCTCCGGCGGAATCGTTTTGTCGACCGCGTCATGTCATGGGTCAACACATGGGGCGTCAACGACCAGATCGCCTTCAACCTTTACTGCAACGGCACTTACGGAGAGCTCCCCGCTGCGTACAACGTCTTTGTTGGTACGAACCGCACAACCATAGAAATGGAAAGAAGGATGGAAAGAAGGATGATCATCACTCACTCTACCCTCCCTTTCTCTCTCTCCCTCTCTGCCGGCAGGCCAAGACACGGTCATCAAGGGCCCTCCCGTCGTGTTGCATTATGCCGGCTCGTCCAAGCCCTGGAACCCCACTTATGGGAAGCGGCGAATGCGGCTCTTTTGGGAGAAGTACGCACTCCAGTGGCCCACCGGCGAGGTGCTCTACGAGAACACCCCCGACCCCATCGAGGTCATGCGGGCGGCGGCCGCCGCACGCAAGGCCGCCAGGGAGGGCAAACCACCACCACCCGTCAGCATTTCCACCACCCTCTCCAGCTTCAGCTCAAGCAGCAGCAGCGCCGCCTCACGTCAGCCGCCAAACCCCCAGGCGGCGATAGCAGCGGCCAAGAACAACACCGGTGTGTGGAGTGATATCCTCAAGCGGGCGCGCGACGCCAGCGAACAGAGGAGACGGCGGGAGGAGGAGAAACGGCTCAGTGCTGACGGTGCGGGCGGTCAAGGTGGGGACGACCCTCTACGGCCACCGCAGCTTCAGTCTGTCGATGGCGGCCAAAAGCCACCACAGCAACAGCAGCAGCCGGACAGGGCGGGCAATTTTGATGATGGTGAGGGTTCACCACGGCAAGACGAGGATGAGGAGGACGAGAGGAGCGAAGCAAGTGAGGGCGGGGGGGCGGCCGACGCTGCGTCAAGTGACGACAGCAGGCCACAAACAGAGGAGGGGGCGGGGGATAGCGAACAACCATTAGCAGCACAAGACACCAGCGGCAGCAGCAGCGGCGAGCGGCGACGACAAAGGCGGCGGGGGCGGAGACGGACATAGCGACCCGCTGCACCATGACTCATGCGATCTCGGGCCGGCCCTTCCTCGTTGTCTCTTCGTTCTTTTTCCTTTTTAGGGCCCATTGAGAGCGCTAGTTGTGGTGTCAGTCAGCTGGAGGCTATGTGATGTCTGCTTGCACTGCCTGCCTGTTGCCTCTCTGTTTGTTCATTGCTCGCCGCGTGCAGATGTGTTGCTATTTAATTTCGTTCGCTCGTTCTGGCTGGATGGCTGGATGGATGAA
Organism: Vitrella brassicaformis; assembly: GCA_001179505.1. Lineage (NCBI taxonomy): Eukaryota > Vitrellaceae > Vitrella > Vitrella brassicaformis. The sequence continues at coordinate 14,318 of CDMY01000677.1, read as the reverse complement.
TGGATGAATGGCTGGAAAGATGGGATGACGGGTGCCCCGAGGGCAGGGCTGTTTTTTGGCCGTTTTGTGTGCAAAGATGATCGAACGTGGGTTGGCCTGGCAGGCTGGAGGCCAGCCCACAGTGACGTCCCTCCTCTTCTTCGCCCCCTTGCCTCCCTGCCCGCCTGCCTGCCTGCCTGCGTGTCCGAAGTGACGTGACACGCTTTCCCTCGCTCCCTCACTCGCCCACTCGCCCACTGGCTGGTACACATACATCGGTGCGTAATTGATACTTACTCTGTGTGTCGTGTCGAGCGTCACTCACTACCTGTAGAGGCTACCTACCTACCGAACTACCTACTACTACCTCTGGCTGGTTCATTCGTATCTGTCGGTCCATTCATTCGTATGAAGGAATGAATGCAATGCACACATGACTGACATGCTTCGCTTCCCCCACCTCGGCTATTCTCCTCTCGTGTGTGCAGGGCGGGCTTGGCAGGCTCATTCGTATTCTGCCGACCGATGTGCAAGGCTGGGTCTGGCTGTCTGTGTGAGTGTGTGTGTGAGTGTGTGTGAGGTGAGGGGGCGTGTACAGATCAAAGGGGGGGACAAGGGAGGGGGAGGGGGAGGGGGAGGGTGTGACGGGTGTTATTCAGTTGGATGTCTGGGGCCGTGCACGGGGTGACCGAGCCTACCCTGCATGGCATGGCCTGGTGTGTGTGTGTTTCTTTGTTTGTAGCTAAGTGCCGCCTTTTTTCGATCTGTCTGCAGCATTCAGCCATTCATCCATTCGTCTACCCAGTCCATGTTTTACTGACGCTCTGCACGTCCCAGGCTTGTGTGCGTTGGCTGACTGACTGGGTGTCATCCAAGGTCGATGCGATGCATTGCATGCGTGTTCTCTCTCCTGGCAGGCAGGCAGGCAGGCAGGCAGGCAGGTTTCTTTGCTGAATGGCGTTTTGTTGATGGAGCAAAGAAACAAGCTGACCTCCACACATCAGTCGACCGATTCAGCGCTTCCTTTCAGGAGTTCGCCACATGAATGGATGGATGGGGGGCGGGGTGGGGCGGGCCGCTGCTCGGCGTTTTGTAAGCGAGCCGACTGCTGCTGTCGTGTCGTGTCGTGTTGCGTTGCGTTGCGTTGCAGTTTGCGGTTTGTGGTAGGCATTATCGGCATGGATGGATGGATGCGACCGATCTTCTCCTTTCCTCTCTCTCTCACACAGGCAGACGGACACTCTCTCTATTTGCCAATCGTTTTTATCCATCCACCGGCATTCACCTCTCATGCATGGCATGCGGCGATTGTATTCTGCGGGTGTGTTGTTGTTGTTGTTGTTGTGTATCTTGTGTGTGTAGCTTTATGGATGGATGTGTGTATGGATGAGGCCGACGCATATATTGGTGGCTGTCAACATGCACGCATTCTCGTCCACTGTATGTATCTGTGTGCCTTTATTGCTTTTCCATCATCATTCACCCGTCCTATACCCATGTGTGTGTGTATTGTGCAGGCAGGTTCGTGCGTAGGGGAAGTTTCTGTGTATGAGGATGGAATGGACCAAATCGCATGTGTCGTCATGTGCCGCGCCAGCCACAGGGGCAGGCAGGCGTTCAAGCAGGCAGGCAGGCTCGAAAACGGCAAGGCAGGCAGACTAGTAGGACTAAAGGGGGCGGTTGGTATGTCGTTTCATTCATTCATTCGTCCGTTCGTTCGTCGGTCGGGTGACTACACACACAACACAACACCACACACAAACACCCATATATCGGGGGTTCACTGCGTATTAATTCGTGCATACCATCCATCCATCCTTCCATTCATCCCCCCACCAATGGTGTGTTGTGTGTAGGGAGGGGTCAGCACCACTTACACGACTTCTCACTCACTCAGCCAGCCAGTCGCGAGCCACTCCCGATTTTGACCATCTCGACTCTCTGACTGACTGACTGACTGTATGTCGGTCTTTTCCTCCCTGACCCGATCGATCATCACTCTCTCTGTTTTCTTCTTCTCTTCCTTCAATGACAACACTATCGGACCACCGAGTGTGGCGCTCACGTTGGCTCTCCTCTCTGCTCCCTCCCTTTGTCTACCTTTCCTCCCTCCCTGCCTGCCTGCCTCTCTCCCTGTAGCCGAGTCCGTCTCGCCCACCCGTCCATCCATCCATCCATCCTTCCTTCCTCGTAACGCCCTCTTTTATCCGTCTGTGGTTGGTGTGGTCGTGTCCGTCCTCAGTGTACTAGCAGAGGACACACACGTGCATCATGGGTGGCTGGATGGAGGGATGGATGGAGGACACACAACACACGTGGTAGCTGTCATGTTCTCTCTCCTCCATAACGTGACGTCACCCAATCTCTTCTTGTGTCGGCGACCTGCCTGCCTGCCTGCCTTTTCTGCCTTGCCTTCCTTGCCTTGCCTTGCCTGCCTGCACCCAGGGAGAGGGCTCATCGACTGACTGAGGTGGCGGCAAGCGAGTGGGGGTTGCCGGCCGGCCGTCGGATGGATGGATGGGTGGGTCGGTGGAGGAGCTGACTGACAGTGGATGGCGTGGGGTGGGGCGGGGTCATTGTCTGTGTCTTGTATACAATTCGCTGCATGGATGGATGTACGCCTGGTGGCGACGGTGGACGGATGGAGGTGTGGCACTGGCCTTGGTGTGGTGTGCTGGACTAGTGTGTGAGTGACATAAAAATACAGACACTTGGTCTCTCTCTCTGCAGCTGTGTCTCTCTCTCTCTGCCTTGCTCCCTTGGTCTCTTGATCTTTCTTGTCTCTCTCGATCTGCCTTTCCCTGCCTGCAGATCAGATGAGATGGGTGCCGTCCGTCTGTCTGTGTGTGTGTGTGTGTGTGTCTGCCGAACTACTTGCTGAGTTGCTTGATCCATTCATTCATTCATTCATTGACTGACTGACTTTCCTTCATGTGTGTGAATCGATCAATGTTCTTCCGTGGTGTGTGACAACTTTGCATACCTGCATGCATGATGTCATGAAGCTTCCGTAACATGTATCACCCGTGTGTTGGGTTGGGCGTCACTGCAACCTCCGCGTCCCCCACTTTACAATCACCGTAAACTTAAACTCTCCGTGAAGGGCAGGTTGCCGGGCGGAGCACCTTCTTTTGGGACGCCGCACCTCGTCGGATGGTGACATCATGTCGATGGGAGGCGATGGTTCCGCCAGCGAGAGGGATCGCCTGGAGGTTCTCCTGTTGGACTGGGTCCTGAGTCAAGAGCATGGCGCCGCTGCCGAGATCAAACGGGCCTTCCTCGCCACAAAATCTCGGATGGCGCGCGACCAACAGGCCCTGCCGCTCATTCAGGTTGATCTGGAAGAGCTCGATGTGCTCCACATGTAAGGAATAAAGAGAGAGGAAAAGAATGGCTGCATCCATCTGCGTCGTTTGTGTTGTGTCGTGTGGATTGGAGCAGGTTGGACGCTGCACCAGAGTTGGGTGTGTTGGTGGTGCAGCGCTTTACGATGTTCTACGAGTTATTGAAGCACGTCATCTGGCGTCTGCTGTCCAACCTCGACCAGAGCGCCGCCTACCTGGGCCTCGACGACGACACCGGCACCGACATGACGGACGACGACAAGGTGGGCAAGGACCGGAAGGCATCTGTGTCTGTGCACGGTTCTGTGGTTCGTGCAGGACAAGTATGTGCCGCCATCGAAGGAGCTGGTCATCATCTACTTCTCATCATGCACTTACATCCGCGCACCGTACGAAACTTTCAAACCACAGAAATGCAGCAGATGTGTGTTATCTCTGTGTGTGTGTTTCAACGTCATTTGCAGGGTGAGTTCGTTCTCGACGTCGTCCCTGTATGCTCAGACAGGCAGCCTGATCCGCATCGATGACGGCGTGGTCATCAGCTGCTCACCACTCCAGCACAGAAGGTCACCCAACCACAGCATACACAACACACGACGCACACCCATCCATGACCCCTCTCTCTCTGTCCGGCCTTCAGTTTGGTTCAGGTGTTCTCTCCGCAGTGCATGTGTGTCAAGGATGGGGACGGCATGATCGACATGGGCGACACTGACGTTTTACTGCGTGTGTCGCGGTTCGGCACACCTATCAAACCAAAGTGGGCGCGAAAAAGACGCACCGAAAACCAAGCCAAATGGTGTCTTGTGTGTGTAGGTCTGAGGTGTACAAGTGTGTGACGTGCAAGAAGGAGTACCAGGAGCTCACAAACAGACGCACCTACACAAGTAAACCTGCAACGCAAAGGACCTGAGTGACAGACTCTGATGCATCCATCCATCCACCAATGGTTTGGACGCTGCTTCCCTGTCAGCCTATCGCGAGGTGCTGATCTCCGTATCGCAAGACAGTAACGGCTTCAGCCGCACGCCACTGACCGTGACTGTGGAGGGGAAACTGGTACATACAGAAAGATACGCCGACATGCACACGAGCTCATTCATTCATGGGTGCGATTGGCTGCAGGCAGAGACGTTCCTGCAGAAGTATCCACTCGGCAGCCGTGCTGACTTCAAGGTTCCTCACTCACAGAACAGCCGCCTTTGTGTTTATGTGAAGCATCTCGTTCTCCCTTGCAGGTTGTCCCGCTGCCGCCCTCTCTCGGCAGCACGAACGGCAAGGTCCGCGTGTGGGCACTCGATGTCTCGCCGCCAAATGAACCATCGGTATGCATGACGACACATGACAAAGGAAGGATGACACATCGAAAGTGATGCTCACTCTCGATTTGTGTCAGGCTTTGTTGGGTGACGGCACACCGAGCCGTCCATCTGGTGATGTGCGATTCTACGAGTGTCTGCCAATGGCTGCTGCTGCTCCGGCGGCGGCGGCGGCGGGCCATGGCGGGGGCGACTCCTACCGAGAGATGCAGTTTTCGCAAGACGATTTCTCTGACTGGACGGCACTTTTGGAGAGAGCGCAGATGCTGGCCAAGGGTACGAGGCGACGCACACGCAACAGCGGCTGGTTTCACAAATGTTCTTCCCTTTCGCGTTGCTTGCCAGACCATCTGCCGACTGACTCCTGTGGCATCCCTCGCGTCGTGCTGCTGCTCTCGTAAAAGGACACCCACATATATACCAACATGAGATTGATGCTCCTCTGCATGCAGTGCTGCGTTGGCGTATGAGAACTTTCTACCACTCGACCCCCAGCTGTACTCGTTCTGGTCGGGCAACTTCGCCTTCGAGACAGGTACGCAGCCGTTTGTGTGTCGAGAACCAAGTCGGACGTCCATGTGTCTCTTTTGTCGGTGCGTGTGTGTCAGGCGGGTCTCGTTGGGAGCACCACATCGCTGAGGATGAGGAGGGCCAGGTCATGGCAGCGGGCAGGATGGACGACAGAATGTCAAGTGAGGGAGACATGAACACCCCTGTGCAGCCGTTTATCACGGATTGTGAATGTGTCTCAGTGACGGACGTCACGAGCGCGACCGTCTCTCGGCTGGGCACTGCGGGTGAGGGACAAGAGGAATGGCACATTCCCATCGCTCACTATCTTTGTTGTGTCGGCAGACATGTTCGCCAACGATCTCCCCTACCAGCCCATCCACTGCCTATTCACTGGAGGTCAGTCAGTCGGTGCAGCACATGACCGCAAGACATGCACACATGCATCTCGTCGTGTGTGGTTGATCGATCAGATGATGACGTCATGTTGCGTAAGCTGCTGCTGGGGGCTGCCCAGTGTCTGCCCCACTGTTTCGTGTTCGACGCCAAGCACCACGACCCCACCACACTGCTCCTCTATCGCATCGCCATTTTCAATCTATCGGATGATGAAGTGAGGGAAGCCGCCACACCGATTGCGACTGCACATGTGTGTCTCTGTGCGTGTGTGTGGCCGGTCAGCTGACGGCCAAGCAGCGAGAGGTTTTCACGGAGGTTTTGTCGCATGGCCGTGTCAAGCTGGCCAAGGCAGGCTACCACCGCGCCAATGTCACGCTCTGGGCATTCTATGTCACTGGCCCGAAGAAAGCATCCAAGTATCGATCGCGCTGCAAAGAGGGGGAGACTCGCCATGCTGCATCTGGCTGTGTCTCGATCACTGACAGGTCGCCCATGTCGACCATCAAGCCCCTCCTGCCCTACTTCGACTCAGTCATCGACCTCACCGGCCTCTTCGATGCGATGGTGACCTCTGTGTGAGGTCATCGTCCCTGTGGTGTCATGTTGTTGTGTGTGTGCAGGAGCCCACCTCTCTGGCCATTCACGTCAAGCAGGAGGATGGCGAGGAGGATGAACGAATCGCAGACTCATGCGCACGTACGACAAATCATGATGTGTGAAGCCTTTTCTACATTTGGAAACATGCAGTGGCTAAGGTCATCAACTTCTGGGGCTTGATGGAGGTGGACGGCGGCAACAACGCCGCACTCGGTGACGCCAGACGCAAGGTACATACACACCAAAAATGTCATTACCTCTCCCGAACAAGTTTCATTGCTTCCCCAATGTGCAGACTGTCGGTGAGGTGTTTGAGCGTCGCCCCAACAAGCAGCAGCAGGGGCGGCAGGGCAGGGTCAGACGGACCGCACCACCCATCCCCATCCCCGTCGACGTCTCCACCGGTCCCTCGGCGTTCAGTCTCTCTGAGCCGTCCCACTCCCTGCTGCGAGACTATCAAGGCGCACTGCAGCTACACCATCAGGCCCTCACCAGGTCAGTCAATAAAGGAAGGAGGGAGGGATGGAGGGAGACATGACAACACGGGTAGCCATCTCCATTGAAGACGCCTGTATATGTCAGTTTGGAGATGCGGACGATCATCAAACTCGCTGCGGCCACGACAAAGGTGGGCCGACAGACGTGGGCGGCGAGGCGCGCATAAGAACGATATTTGTCTGTTGGTGGATGGATGGATGGATGGGTGCAGTTGGTGCGTCGCCCGGTGCGGTCACTCAAGGCTGTGGACATCGCAATCGCCCTCATGTTCCTGGAGAACAGCCGATCCGTCAAGAACAATGCAGGTGGGTGAGGCGGACACTCAGACCACGGCCCTTCTCATATGCGGTTTAAAGGGAACCGCTTCTCCGTGTGGTCGTCAGGTGGTGGCTCAGATGGTGTTGCGGGCCTTGGCAGCTTCTCACTCGCCGGCACCGACGTAAGCCAGCCTCTTGTTTGTGCTGTTTGATCTTTCTGCATGTGTGACATTGTTTGTGTGGCAGGATGCGGCCAGCCCGCTGCAGCGATTCGAGTCACGCATCGCCACACTCTTCCACTGCTATTGAGTATGAGTCAAGACCCCACTCACCCAGTCATTCGGCCCCTCACGCAAGAGAGTCTCTCTGTCTGTCTGTCCGCCCCAACAGTGGCGAGTCCCTGCCATTCGTGTGCGTATGTCTGTCTGCCGAACCAATGCGTGTTCTATGTGAAAAGACTATGATTGTCACGACCCCTTCCCCTCAACCATGCCATGCCATGCCGTGCCACATGCGTGTGTGTGTGAGCAAAGGCGTGTCGCTGCGTCCATTGACAGAAGACCACGCCAGCAACCAGCCAACCAACCAAGCAACCAACCAAGTGAGCCAAGTGTTAGCGAGCGAGACGAACAAATCACAACACAACGATGCAATTTAACGCAATGGAAACGCATCCAGCCAGCCATTCACTGCACAGCCAGCCGCACGGAAAAAGCGGGCTATACACGGGCAGGCAGACAGCCAGGCCATACAACCAACGGTTATCGCACTTCGCTTTCAGACAGAAAGAAGCTGTGGTGCTTGTGCTGCCTAGAGCGCGTCCTCCTTCTCCTTGAGCAGTGTGATGCCCTTGTACAGCGCTACGATGATCTCGGCCTCCTTGATGTGGAAACGCCCCGACGGCGAAATGTCGACCATGCCGTCAGCACCAACTGAAACACACAAAAGGCAGGTCATGACCGATCAGACATGCAGCATAGGAATGTGTGTGTGGGGGCAGCTCAGCTCACTTGCAGTGTGCTCGCCACCCATGCCGCGGACCGACAGGCCGAGGGGTTTGCAGACGTCCTTGGCCTTTGCCTCCGTCCCATCGGCAGTGAGCTTCGGAATCTGTATGTGGACTGAGGCTCTCATTCCTGTGCCGAGGTTGGTTGGGCAGCTGGTGACGTAGCCGTAGTCGGGCGACTTGGCGAACTGGAGGCCCTCGATGCTCTCGACGACGTCCAGGGCGGCCTTGAGGCGGTCGAACACTTCGTTGAGGACGGTGCCCTTCTTCATGCACATGATGCGCAGGTGATCCTCCTCACCGACCTGACGCACAAACCACAAGGGCAGCACAAGTATCCAAGGCTCTCCATGTGTGGCTGTGTGTGTGTGGTTGGGTTTGGCCGGCTGACCCAGATGATGAAACCTCTGTCTTCGCTGACGTAGCAGCCGCGGCCGAAGGGCCAGTCGCTGGCGATGCCGGCGCTGGCCAGGTAGGGATCGTTGGCCATGTCCTTGAACATGATGTGGTCAGCAACCAACTGCTTGTACTCTTCGTCACTAAACACATGGATGGCACACAGACAGGTGAGCATCGCCCCTCCTCCCTCCCCTCTGTGTGCTGCTCACGTGATGTTGTCTTTGTGTCCTGGGGTCAGGGAGTTATACCGTCCGCCGTACTCGGGCATGCCGATGAGTTTGGCGAACGCCTCGCACATCTTGGTCTCCATGTTGAGCCGGTCCTCCTTGGTCATGGCGCCCGGCAGAGGGAAGTCGGCCAGGTTGCGGCCCACACGCACCCGCATCGACAGCTCCGGCAGCCCCAGCAGCGACAGGTCGAGCTTGCCGCCATCAGGGATGCCCTCAACGCCCTCCAACGACCACTCGTTGGTCTGAGTGGCCGACGCGTCCACCTTGTGGTAGTCGCAAATCACCTTGCTGAAGAATGGCTTATACCGATCGTAATCCGCAGGCTACACACAATGACACACATGGATTGAGACCCATACAGACATGGCCCCCGTCCCTCTCTGTGTGGTGTGGTGTGGTCCCATACCTGCATGGCGTAGCAGCCCATGGATGAGTCGGGGTTCTCGATGCCGCTGTTGCACAGATGCAACAAACCCTTCTTGCCGGCGTCGTCGAGGCTATCGAAGTACTGCAGGTCGAAGTGCTTGGCCATTCTGTTGCCCGTGTACAGCTCCTTTGCGGCCAGGAGGCGTTTGATCTTGTCACCGTATGTTGGGTGGCCGTAGTACTTGAGGACCAGCTTGGTGTCGTCGTCTCCCGCCTTGGCAGCGGGGGCCGCGGCGGGGCTCTCCTTTGCCGCCTTGTCCTCCTCCTATCACACACAGAGAGAGAGAGAGCGAGAAATACCATCATGACACGGCTCGTTGAGTCCTCGGAGACAGAGGCAGGTCTGTCCTCACCTCTTTCAGCAGCTTGATGCCCTTGTATAGCGCAACGATGATCTCGGCCTCCTTGATGTGGAAACGCCCTGATGGGGAAATGTCAACCGTACCGTCAGCACCGACTGAAACACACAAAAGGCAGGTCATGACCGATCAGACATGCCGCAGAGGAGTGTGTGTGTGTGGGCAGCTCACTTGCAGTGTGCTCGCCACCCATGCCGCGCACAGAGAGGCCCAGCGGCTTGCAAACGCTTTTCGCCTTCGCTTCGGTGCCGTCACGCGTCAGATTGGGAATCTGTATGTGGACTGACGCCCTCATTCCTGTGCCGAGGTTGGTTGGGCAGCTGGTGACGTAGCCGTAGTCGGGCGACTTGGCGAACTGGAGGCCCTCGATGCTCTCGACGACGTCCAGGGCGGCCTTGAGGCGGTCGAACACTTCGTTGAGGACGGTGCCCTTCTTCATGCACATGATGCGCAGGTGATCCTCCTCACCAACCTGACGCACAAACCACATGGGCAGCACACGTGGCTGTGTGGCTGGGTGTGTGGTTGGGTTTGGCCGGCTGACCCAGATGATGAAACCTCTGTCTTCGCTGACGTAGCCGCCGCGGCCGAAGGGCCAGTCGCTGGCGATGCCGGCGCTGGCCAGGTAGGGATCGTTGGCCATGTCCTTGAACATGATGTGGTCAGCAACCAACTGCTTGTACTCTTCGTCACTAAACACATGGATGGCACACACACACAGACAGGTGAGCATCGCCCCTCCTCCCTCCCCTCTGTGTGCTGCTCACGTGATGTTGTCTTTGTGTCCTGGGGTCAGGGAGTTATACCGTCCGCCGTACTCGGGCATGCCGATGAGTTTGGCGAACGCCTCGCACATCTTGGTCTCCATGTTGAGCCGGTCCTCCTTGGTCATGGCGCCCGGCAGAGGGAAGTCGGCAAGGTTGCGGCCCACACGCACCCGCATCGACAGCGCCGGCAGCCCCAGCAGCGACAGGTCGAGCTTGCCGCCATCAGGGATGCCCTCAACGCCCTCCAACGACCACTCGTTGGTCTGAGTGGCCGACGCGTCCACCTTGTGGTAGTCGCAAATCACCTTGCTGAAGAATGGCTTATACCGATCGTAATCCGCAGGCTACACACACAACGACACACATGGATTGAGACCCATACAGACATGGCCCCCGTCCCTCTCTGTGTGGTGTGGTGTGGTCCCGTACCTGCATGGCGTAGCAGCCCATGGATGAGTCGGGGTTCTCGATGCCGCTGTTGCACAGATGCAACAAGCCCCTCTGCATGTCCTCATCCAAACTTTCGAAGTACTGCAGGTCGAAGTGCTTGGCCATGCGGTTGTCGCGGTACAACTCCTTGGCAGCGAGAAGCTTGCGCATCTTCTCGCCATACTTCTCGTGGTCGATGTACTTGATGATCAAATCACTCGGGATGTTGCCCATGATGAGTCGCGGCGCAGGAGCAGGAGCGGGGCTGGGCTGCACGGGGGCCGTTTCCTCTTCCTCTTGCTTGACGGGTGGAGGTACTTCCTCGGGAGCAGGCAGGGCTTCTTCTTCAGCTGCCTGTGGTCGCTCTTCCTCTTCTGCCGGCGGGGCGGTCTCCTCGGCTTGTGGGGCTTCCTCTGCGGGTTCTTCTGCGGCGGGGGGCTCTTCTGGCGCAGAGGCTCCTACAATGGGAACGTCGTTGGACACCTGCGGCTGCTCGGACGGCTTGGGAGTGGCGTCAGGCTGCTGTGAAGGCTTCGGTGTGGCGTCTGGTTGTGTGGGGCCTGAGGGCCTGAGAGCAGGCGGTCCTGGAACGTTGTCAGTGTCTTCAACAGTCACGGCAGTGGGCACCGATGAGCCACAGCCCATGGACAGACAAACCGACTACCTCAACGCGGCAGAGGTAGTCCAATGGAGGGGCGCCACACGGCCTTCCAGGACGATAGCACTGCGCTGAGCAAACCACCTTAAGGCTTCCGTTGCAGACGAGGGCGGAGGGAGGGAAGGGGGCCGAAGGGAGAGGCCGATCGACTGAGTCTCCCTTCTCGCTCCTTTTCGTTCTCGATGAGCTGGAAGAGTTGTCGTACGAAGGTCCAGGCTTTGATGCTCCTTTGTGGCAGAGGGGGGGGAACAAAGGGACTTGCAGCTAAGCTCGCAGCCTCCCACTGCCGACGCGGAATGGAGCCGGAGAAGATGGAGGGCAGCCCTTCAGCAGATGCAAGAGCAGCACCAGCAGTGCCAGCGAAAAGCCATGCGAGGAACCACGAGATCTCGACGAACAAGACCGAGGTGCTCTATGGCATGGATTCGGAGAGCGGCCATCGTCTGTCGAGGCTGCAAGTCGTTTGGTATGGCGTGTGGATTGTGCTGCCGATGGCCGCGTTATCGACTGTGTTCGTGTGGCTCCCGACTCATGACTTCTGGTGGCTGGTGTGTGTGAAGCTGCCCCTGCTGGGCATCGTGTTCGGGCTGACGACGCTGGTGACCCTCCGCTACGTGCCGCCTGAGCGGAGAGCCAGCTATCTTTTGTGGATCATCGGGGTGGTGCTGCCTGCGGTGGTGTTGCCCGTTGTCGTGCCCTTCACCGCCCGGACCGACGGCATGAAGCTGCTGGGCATGTGCATCCTCTTATTCCTTCTCGGGAATGTGTTAGGTGCCCTGCAAGGCCTGATCCCGCTGCCACCGGTCCCCGTCGGCCAGATTGCCCCTCGGTCATTGTGCGTGACAGTGCCCTACATGCAGCTGGCCTACTCTTTGATGTTCGCGTGGACGTTCGGCATGGTGCAGGGAATTCGATTTGCAATTCCCTCCCTCTGTGTGGTTTATCCAGTGGGCATCGGGATGATCAAAGCGCTGGAGGGCAAGCTCGAGGCCCGCGTGCAGGGCGACACGGACAAACTGGGGACGATCATGTCGTTCCAGTCGATCATTTTTGCCTCAGTTCCTTATCGGTTCGTCTTCTTCATGGTGGAATCGTGGCTGGAGATCATACTCATCCTCCTGGTCAAGGTGGTGTACAAACTCATTGTCTTTCCGCTGCTGATCTTGTCGCTGCAACAAGTCATGGACAAGGTGCTCGAGTCCAAGCTGGCCCAGAAGGCCGTGCCGCTTGGAGTGCAGGAGGTGCTTCGCCGCGCGAGTCGCTCGACAGGAGTAACCAGCGACGAGGGACACCGCGACTCGCACGAAGACGCCGCAACGAGTGAGAGAAGAACCACAACTTCATCGGATGGGGGCGAGGCCGACGGAGAGGTCGCGATCGATGTGAACAGTGGGACCGCATCGGTGTCCGAGGCGCAGAATGGGGGGCAAGACAGCGTCAGTCGCGATGAGGCGTCGAAAGCAGCTGCTGAGACGAAGAAGCCCGGCTTTTTCGCACGGGTGTTTGCGTGGCTGTGGCAGCGGATGAGCCTCAAGCTGGAGGAGTCCATGGGCCTGCCGCTCAAGTGTGTGGCCATGAAGTTCGTCCTTCAGCAATCAAACGACATGCTGGTGCGCTGAGAAAGGAAAACTCAATACACACATGGGTGGTTGCTGATGCTGTGCTGTACTGCGTGTGTGTGTCAGGCCATCATAGCGATAGCGGCCATCGGCATAGGACTGCGCTTCCAGCCGAACAATTTTGTCTACGAAATGCCGGCAGATTACTTCAACCGCATCGTCGTAGCGGCCGCCATCGAGCTCTTCCTCGAGATTTTGCTGTCGATCGGCATTCCGTGGTGGATCAGACGACAGACAAAGTCCAGAGGCGACACCGAAGACAAGTTCAACCCAGGTGAGGAGATGAGATGACCAGGGCAAGTGTTCATCTGCCGTGTTGCGAATCGTGTGGCAGGTGAGGTCGTGCTGGCGGAGTGGTCGAAGGAGTTTTGCACCGCGATCTCGCTGAGTCTCGCGACGGTGACGGCCTTTTTGTTCCTTCAGTTAGTTGAGGTACGCAGAAGGCCTGACGCACATCCATCTGTACCGGCGCTTTCTGTGTGTGTCAGCTGGATGTTGAGCCGGCGCCGACAGAGTGAATGAAGGATACAGGTGGACACATCTCTTCTCTCTTTCTGTTCGGTGAATGAAGGACGGAGATGAATCTTTTCCCAGCTGAATCGATGCTTGTTGAATGCATGTGTGTGCGTCGGGGAGACCGGGGAAACGGCGCGAGTTTTTGCCGCCCGGCGCGTGCGTGAGTGTAGAGCTGGTCTTTGTTTGCCTTTGTGGATGGATGTGCGGCTGATGATTTTGCTTGTGATCCTTCATCATCATGTACATACGTACATACATGTCTACGAGCGTGTGTGTGAATGTGTATATTCTTTGGACGCTAACGCTGACAGACATCGATTTAACGTCTGACTGAGACACACAGACTGACTGACTCTGCTTTGCCAGCCAGAGCAGTCGCTCACTGACTGTGACAGCGACAAAGAGCAAACATGCTGTCAAACATGCGTCTGTTGATTGCCTTGCTTGTGAGTCTCGTTCTTGTGACGCCGTCTGGCTCATCGATCACAGGATGGCTTTTCGGCAGCGACACAGCTGAAGAGGCACACAGGTTCAGGCAGACAGTCAACAAGCAAGAGCCGGCCACTCCTGCCTCTGTCGATCTGGGTGAGTGTGTCTGATTAGCAAACACACATGCATTCACTCATTTGTGTGTGTCTCATCAATGGTGTTGTGTGTTAATGTGTCGTGTGGGTGTAGGTTATGACCGTGAGCCGCTTCAGGCGCTGACACAGTTCAGACAGCAGCACAGGAAGACCATCGACGGTCAGAAAAATGAGCAAACGAGACACACACATCACTCCATCCATCCATCCATCTGTGTGTGATGCGCTTACTTGTGCAGGTCGTTTGTGCGCCGCGACGTTTGTCCGGTCGGGTCAGATTTTCACTGACTGCACGACGACGGCCACGCCCGAGGGGAACACAGGCAGAGAGTGGTGCTATGTCGAGGCCCAAGTCCAGCAGCCTGGCCAGCAGCCATGGTGAGTGAGCATCCCATCCATCACAGCCACACCACACGCATCAA
>CDMY01000676.1:10022-31831 GCA_001179505.1 Vitrella brassicaformis | reverse complement strand
CAACGACGATGACCCATCGGTCGCCCACACACCCACCACACCAGCATACACACACATCCATGCCCTTGTCTGTCTGTCTGTCTGTCTGTCTGGTCAGCTTGACAACGAGGCTGAGGCGCTTCTGACGACGGCCACCAAGAGGCTCCTCGACAGCGACATCCGCTATGTGAGCACACAGACACACCGTCCAGCCATCCATCTGTGTGTGTGTGTGTGTGTGCAGGTGACGTGTGTGAGTTTGGCTGCGATGATCGGGCAGGACGAGGAAATCGCACAGTGCATAACCGAACAGTAAGTCGCTGCCACACACACACACACACACAGACACACATGTCATTCTCTGTCAGGCCGCAGGAGAGCGGACTGCTGAGTACCCGTGACTACATGGGCAAGGGCTGCAGTGTGCGGCGACACACACACAACAACTCGCAGCAACAACAAGGTACAAGAGACAGACACACAGACACAGGCACACCAAATGTGTGTGTTTCTCTCGTCTGATGCCATCTCACTGGTCCGTCAGTGTCGCGCAAGCGTGGTCGTGCGGCGGTGGACGACGACAAGTCGTCGCACAGTGAGAACGACAACAAGAAGGGGCGCCAGTCGATCAGCAGCCCGGCCATCAGACAGAGGGCAGACGGACTCTCGTAACCACACCACAACACACACAAATGGATCGATGGATGGATGGATGTCTCTGTGTGTGTGTGTCTGTGTGTGTCAGGAAACGGCCGCGCCGCACACTGCCGATGCTCAAGTGACCGGCGCACACACAGACTGACAGACTGAGAGGCAGGCAGACAGTCATGATGTGCGTGGCGTGTGCGTGGCGTGAGAGACAATTTTGATGATGCTATCGCAACAGACATACATACAGACAGACAGACGAGTGGCGATGAAGCGTGTTGATCCATGGAATCAATGTCATGACGTGTGTGAACGACAGACACGAACCTACCTCTACACACACGAAAGTACTGTACAAGTGTACCTTCCATCCATTTCTCATCCATCCATCCATCCATCCATCTTTCTCTGTCCATTTCATTCATCTACGTGAATTGATCATCCAACAACTAAATGAGCCATCTTGATCATCCAGTTGATCATTATGGAGGTATTTTGGTCTTGATGATCCAGTAGAGGCAGCAGATGACCATGGCCTCGGGCACCACCTTGAGCGCATTCACACCCGCGCCCCTGTACAAATCACCCAACCCGCGCCGACACGAATGCTGACAATTGGACACACAACATGCACACCTCTTCTCTTGAGTGAGTGAGTGGTGGGTGGATTGATGGGTGGCTGACCCGTGCGCACTCGGCTATCGATGCGAACTGTCGCGTCCACGGCGGATCGCTCCACGGACTGGACCCGTCATACTGATAACGACGCCTACACGCACGACACGCAACATGACCAGCACAGCACTCCCCTCTCCTTGTAACGCAACGCGGCTGACATGCGTACGTATTTACCTGATGGTGTCTAAAGGGTAGGTTGCGGTCTGTGCGAGCAGTCCTGAGGCCATGCCGCCCAGCAGGTTCCACGGGTACCACCGCAGCGGCTCGACGCTCGACCGCTCCACCATCTTCTGATCGGTCGGGGGGAAATCCCCTGATGTCGACGTAGATGGGCGCGATGGCGTGGTGCGTGCTGGCTGGATGCGGGTGAGGATGTGGTCCTCATACAGACGGGCGGCACCCAGTGCGACGAACAGGAAGGGCACGCTCGACGCCATGCAGAACCCACACCCTCGATAGAAGGGCGAGAAGCCTGAACGAGTGAAACCCATACATCCATCCAGCAGGGAAGCATCCACCCACTCAAGTACCACACCCACCTTGCGTCTGTACAGTGGTCCAGATGCAGTGCCAGAGGCCCTTGAAGGTCCGCTTGTGCATCGCACCGGGCCGCCCGCCGTCAGTGGCCAGACGCGTGAAGAGCACGTCGAACGGATAAGACACAAGCAGGGCGACAGAGCTCGAGCCGATGAAGCAGCCAGTCTCGCGCACAACCAGCTCCGCGCCGTGGTGCGCATCTTCGCCGCCGGGCAAGAAAAACAGCCGGAGCTTCTGGTAGGTCAGCAGCCGCACACCCGTGCCGACGAACACGTTCCACATGTGCGGGCTGAAGCCCCACCAAAAGGCGCGCCAGCCCTGGTGGCGCCATATGTCTGATCCATGGCGGATGCACACACAGGCAGACACACACACACACACACGACCAACATAGCATGTCGATGAGGGTGCCATGCCGTGCGTGTCTGCGTGCATTGCTCACGTGTGGCAGCATCAGTGAGGCCGTTGAATGTGACGGTGGTGCCTCTGAAGCACGCCTGGCACTGGAGGATGACCTTGACCCTGTCGAGCGGTGCCGTCAGGACCCTGGATGCGGCGGCGGCTCCCCCGTAGCCCAGGAGAGTGAAGGCGAAGAGCTTCTCCTCCGACACGGCCCTCTTCTGCTTCTTCTTCCTCCTTCTCTCCTCCTCATCCTCAAACAGACCGCCGCCGGTGACGCCCGCGAAGAGATCCAGCTGCTGGGGAGTGGTGGCGGGCTTGCTGTCGTCAGTCGATGATGGTGCTGCCGATGCGGGTGGTGCTGCTGGTGCCGATGGTGCTGATGGTGCTGCATTGCTGTGGTCGTCCCGGTCCATATGGGATCAGCTCTGATCCCGAGGCAATAATACGTAATGCCTCAGAGATCTATGCCTGCACGAGCATGGCCGAGCAGTGACCCCAGCAGAAGCCAAAAATGCATCACCCCTTCCCCTTGCAAGCTCGCAGATGATGGGGATTGAATCGATGGTTTCGACCAAGGAAACATCCACTATGCAACCATGTGACACCTCTGCATCATCACCACGTTCGTTGACGTTCGCGGGGGGTTCCATCCATCTATCTGAAGCCCTCCCCTCTCTCGCCTCTAACGACACTCCAGTGGGCGGCTTCACCATCAACACACGGGACGATGATGAGGATTGGTGGATTGTGCTGGTGGCAAATCGTGAGCCCTGGGCGGTGAGAGCAAGATATAGTTCCGCTGTCACTTTTCGTGTGTCGTGTAGATGAGCTGCTGATGTCGACACAATGGCTGGGTGTGAGGCGAATGTTCCCATGCCTCTGGTGGGTGGATGGGCGCGGCGCATGGGTGCGTGGCGGGTCTACTCCCCTCTCTCCCCTCTGTGTGTGTTGGCCTGGCTGAGACGGTATGAGTGGAGGGATGGACAGACGTGTTAACGAGTGTGGCTCCATGTGTCCGCCTCTGAAGTGACTGACCAATGGACGCGACGCACATTTCAGCGACGCACATTTCATCTCATGCGAGCCAGCGGTCCACCCCAAACCGCGCAAGTGAATGACTTAGCCAGCCGTAGTCATACCGAGAACGAAAGGCAGACGACACCCACAGAACACAGGACCCTTCCTTGCTCCCTCTCTCTCCCTCCCTCCCTCCCTCCCTTCTCTCTCCAACGCACACACACCCAGTCAGATGGACATCCATGACTGAGCGGCAGGCAGACCGGCTGGGTGAGTACGTGCGTGGGTCACGACTATCGAGGGTCGTCACATGCCTTTGCGTGATGGACTGTCTGTGTACGTCAAATGCATCGAGATGAGAGTGTCTCGGCACAGACTGCACGGAAGTCCGTCGATAAAGGAAGGGGTCCCACTTGCTGGCTCTAGACATATGAATGAATACCTACACATCGATAGAAAGAATCCTCTGCGATCGATGGCTTAAATGCACCCGCCCCGCCACCCCCGTACCGACAGCCAAAAACGAGTCGCCGCCTCCATGTGAATGTGTGTGCATCGTCGGCGATAAGCACTTGGCCATGCGACATGTCAATGCAGCGCAGACGTCATACACCCCCACATTATCGTCTGTCTGCCTCCCTCCACAGCCATCATGTCGGTCGTGAGTTCATCACGACGGAGGCGACGGCACTCACCCACTGCCACCCAGCAGACGGCTGCACACACACACACACACACACAGAGAGAGAGAGAGGGGAGAAAAGGACGTACCGTTCATGGTGTGTGTATGTCCTTCTTTCCCACTTTCCCGTCTTTCTGACCTGCAGTGTGTAGATCTCCAAATCGGCAGCCGTGAAGGTGATGCCGGACCCCAAGATGGCTGTGCCATTGTTGTTGATGGTCCCGACGTACTTCTTGTCGTCCGGCAGCTCCTCCTTCCACACCCACACCTGGCAGCTGCGAAGGTCGCCTGTCGGGCGGCGATTGCCAAACCCCAGCCATAGGCGGCCCTTGGCGATGGCACCTTGCCGCCTGGCTCACCGTCCTTGTCCGTCACCGTCCCTTTGTGTGCCCGCCACCCACACGTCCTGCTTGTCCTTGGCACCTCGACCTTGATGATGCCATCATCCCCAAACGCACCGCACACCGAAAACAGCGACACAGCACAGGGGGTCGTCGCCACTGCAGTGGGGTCGGCGGGCGGGGTGAGTCCGCCCTCGATGTGCGAGGCGATGATGGGGCCGCTGGGGTCTGTGAGGTCTGTGAGGAGCAGCAGGAGGTCGGTGGCGTCGCCCACATTCTTGAACATGGCCTCGGACTCCCAGCCGTCACGCTCAGCCCTGACAAACACACACACGAAAGCAGCAAAACGATATCATCAACGAATCACGAGCAGCCTGCCTGTCATCGGTTGCTCACTTTTAGAGAAGTTGTGGGGTCGCATCCGTCATGCCGGTCAGGTCGACGAGTGTTCGCAGGTCAGACTCAGTCAGGATGGGGTCGGCCGGCACAGCACTCCACACCTGCACAGAGAGAAAGGGGTCATGATGTCCACACCCACTTGTGTGCTCTCTGGTTGATGCCTGGCTGACGGACCTGGAAGACCTCCACACGCCGGGCGGCGAAGTTGTAGGTCTCAACACCACAGAGGCTCGCGGCCTTGCTGTTGATGGTCTTGCCCACAAATTTCCTGTTGGCCGGCTGCTCCTTCTTGCACACCCACTGCTGGCAGCGGAGAATGTCGTCAGTCGGGCCGCGATTGCCACACCCCAGCCACAGGCGGCCGCCAGCGATGGCTACCTCGCCGAATGGCTCACCGTCCTTGTCCGTTGCCGCCCCCTCTGTGCCCGCCACCGCCACACACTGCCCGTTCTGCGGCACGTCGATCTTGGTGATGCCCTCCCCGAATGCACCGCACACCGAAAACAGCGACACGGGGCAGCAGAACAGCAGCTGAGATGTGGGGTCGGCTGGATGTGCAGCCTGGTGTCGGCGAAGACTGCGATGGTGTTGGTGTCGTCGTACTTGATGACGAAGAGGAGGCCGCGGCGGCCCATCACTCGCTGCGCCAGACTAGCATACGACGAACCGTGCAGCGAACTCCTGACACACACACACATGACACACAGATGAATAGAACGTGGCGCTATGGCCTCTCCTTGCCGTTTCTCACTTGCAGAGGCAGGTTGTGTTAGGTTGTTTCTTGCCGATCATGATGAGGAGGGTCTGCATGACGTCGTTGGCGAGGATGTTGGGGTACATGGCCTCCAGGACGCCGTACATCTCACTCACACGCACCAGCTCATCCTGGTCCGTACACGAGGGCGGCGGGACGACGGCGCCTTCGGGGGCCAGGCGACACCGACGAGCGAAGTCGACGATCCTGAACAAACCAACAGACGAATAGATGCGGTCTATTGCTGCCTCTGGTGGTTGTCTGGGTGCTCACAGGTCGACGTGGTTTGCAGACACATCGACGATGGGAGTGGCGCCATACCTGCACACGTGACACAGAGGAGAAGGCAAGTCAATCATTTCACAGCTTCCCCATTTCACCCTGTGTGTGCCTGTCTTCTCACTTGGTGAATCGGTCGTTGAGTGTGTCGAAGTCGGCCAGTGTGGCATCGGTGGTCGCCACTGTGCGGCCGTCCACAGTCACACTCAGCACCTCCGCCCCTCCCCTGCCTCCCTCTATGGACGACTTGATGAAGGCGCCCATCATGGCAATGAAGCTGCGGAATGCCGGTTGGCTCTCGCTGTCCTTATGCGGTCTGTCGATGGCGATCGGCGAGTTGGCGAAGAATATGTCGTGGTAGAAGGGGATGGGCTGCACGGCGTCGAAGATCTTGATCTCGTCGACCCACCCATGCTTCAAACGGGTCAGCTTCTCACACAACCTGACACACACACACACAACCAGCACACACACACACACACACACACACACAGGGCAGTGAGTCAATGAGTGAGTAAATGAGTGTCATTGGCTGCATGCTCCCCTCGTCCCTCACCAGATGAAGTAGACGGGGTCTGTGTCGATGAACAGAGTCCCGTCGGCATCCTTGAGCATCCACTGGTCGAACCGGTGAAGCAGCACCGCCACACACGTGCCACGCAGCCCCTCACGCAGCAGCACGCCACTTGGGAACACCATGATATAGCCGCCGACATTGATCTGCGTCACGCCGCCGCTCATGCTGCCTCCTGTGGCCTTGCTGCTCGTCGATGATGACGCTTTCATGCGATCGGAGAAGCAGATGAATCACCAGACGATCTCGTGTGTGCTGGCAACACAAAGCACTCTCGCGTTGCAGATCACATCCTCTTTCCTTCCCTCTTTTACACATGCGAGCTCAAATTTCTCGTCGAATTCGCGCTCTCTCTCCTCTCCCCTCTACTCCAACGGCTTGAGGCATCATCAGTCGACTCATCTGGTGTCACAGAGTACTTTGATATTCATCGCCCTGGAATCGCAGGGCAATCGGGTGAAACAATTTGGTTGCAGCGGCACACTGACTGGCTGTGATTGTGTTGTTGTTGTTGCCGTTGTTGCTTGTCAGACACAGAGGCGCGGCTGAGACGGAGATCGGCCTCAATAGAAGCCTCCACGGACAGAGAGGCCATCGTCCATAGGATTCTCCTTGGCAAATCTCGCTGGTAGGCAGCACATGCATGACGAGAATACACGCCGAGAGTGGTGCACACCTCTGTGCTCTTCTCGTCAGCCGGGTTGACTGAGCGATGGCAGCAGCTTCATCTTCATCTGCTGATCCGCCTCAGGCAGATGCGCAAATGGACGATTCATTCCTTCGTTCGTTCGTTTGTTTCGTCAGGTGATGGAGCACTCTGCAAGCGGCCGTTACCAGGAGGGCACCCGTGTTGTGTTGCTGTCGAGCACCAAGAGGGCTCCGACCGACGACTACTTGTGGGACACGGCCAGAGTATATCGCATCGACCCACACGTCTTCTACAAGAAGGCGGGCACTCTGCACGAGGGAACGGCGCTGTTCATGAGGTAGGTCGGCGGAAGGGGGGAGGAGTTCAAGCAGGTAGTGCCGCACAACGAGACAATAACGCACACAAACCCGAACGGACAGCCACCCGTGGTAGGCGAACACCTCAACAGAAAGATCCCCGAACCACTGCTCGATGCTTGTCTTTGGTGCGTGTCCGTCTGACTTGCTGCCTCCGCGAAGGTTTGGGATGTTAAGAAGAAGGTACACAGGCAGCTATACACCACCCAGACGATGTCAGCCACTCTCATGCCGCCTTGTTTCCTTCGGTCATGTGTCTGCTTCAGGCACCTGAACGCTTCGGCGAAGACATCCTGGCGTCGCTCTGTAGCTTCATGACCCCTCGCGAGGTGTCGGCCATCTTCCCACCCCCCCGCAGCACCGAACCTGGAACGAATGCGATCCCCGACAAGAGGTCTGACAGACAGAAGCCCATACTCAGTATCTCGCTAGTAAGTGAGCAGAGAAACGACCGAGAAGATGCCCATGGAGGTGGGGCAGTAGCTCCCCAGCTGCCGCACGGCCGAGGCCATCTCTTGCTGATTGTGACTTGTTTGATGCGATGCATTGTGTGTGTCTGGATGGACGGATGGACTCATTCGGGCGGACCTGACGCGGTGCGTCAACTGTGCCTTCAGCGATTAATATTCATTGAAGTGCTTTCGTTTTTTCCGACACATAAGGACCATAGACAGATATTCACCCTCCCCTCGGCGCATGCGCACCCAAAAGGAGAAGGCAACAGAGAGGCGCACACACAGGAAGTCCACGACCGTCTCGCTGTTCGGCTTGTGTGTGTGGGCGGATGGATCCGTTTGGCACTCACCGATTCTGCACAAACAAGTCAGTCCATGTCGGTCGCCTCTAAGAGTGCGGATCCACCTACTCTTCACCGCAATCACATGAACATGTGCATGACACCTTCACTTGGTCCGCTCGCATCACATGAAGGTGTCAGTCATGAGTGAACCAGCAGTCCGTCCGTCCACACAAACACAGTGAGTGCACGACTGAGCCGTCTGACACCGACCGACAAGCAAAGGCAGACAGACGGAGTTGTGGAGCTCCTCGGAGGAGCGTTAAAACACACACACACATACGCGTTGTGGGCCACTTCATCCTGCCGGCCCTCTGCATGCATCCCCCTCACATTCTGTCTCATCCCGGACGCCCATCTCGATAAGAACCTTGTTGGTAAACATACCCGGCCCTCAGCCGTGTGTTGCTGCCCCTCCTTCTCACACGCCTCCCGCCGCCCGGCCGCCCGGCTGCATGGCCCTCCACGACGTATATCATGGTGTTCAGACACCACAACCGGTCGCTGTGTGGCTGCACGAGGGTGAGGGCCGTGAGGTTAATGAGTCGCCTGCCGAGATGGAAGGCCTCCTCAGGCGTCAGGCTCTTCCAGAAGTGACGGTCGGCATGGGTGCTGCAGTCGATGGCGATGTGTGTCTGCTGGTGAAGGGCTGCCGTGTGGATGGGGGAGGGGCTGCTCTGTGCGGCGCTGCCGGGTCGTTGCTGCCCGAAGGTCGCACCGCCAGACATGCCGCCCCGAGTTGAGAATGACGATCCGCTGGAGACAGATGACGCTGCCACACCTGATCGACCCACACACATGCAGCCAGCAGGAGATGATCCATCCATCCATCCATCCCGTCCACCACCAGTGCATCTGATCTCCGCTCACTCACCGGTTGGCTTGGAGGTGGCTGGGTGCGGTGGGGGTCAAGGAAAGCATTTCGTTGGTGTCGCTTCCTTGGCAGCAGCATCGATGGCACACACCTGGCTGAACACACAAGACACACACACACACGGAACCATGGCTGATGTGGCTGCCATGGATCAGGTCGCCCCCTCTCCGGACGGCCTACCCGATCACTCACCGCTGGTATGGACGTCAGGTGGGAAGTCAGAGCACACGAGAGCGACCACACACAGATCGGCGATGCCGATAGGCCGGGTAATCCACCGACCTGCAGCACAACACACACAACACAAACACAGAGAGGGAGGGAGGGTGGTTCTGGTGTGGACGAAACGAAGGAGTGCTGTGTCATGCTGACCTGTCTGTTGGGAAGTTTCCGCAGTTAGTCGTGCCCCATCTCGAGCTGTAAGTGTGGCCTTCTTATGGGCCTTTCTTTGTCTCTCTGTGTCGTTCCTTCCTCTGCACTGTCTGTCCATCACCCAAGAACCCATGGCGGGCACCCCATAACAGCAAACAGACGTAAAACGACGATGTAATTATTAAGTAGAAGAAGCCGAGAAAAAGGGGGAGGCAATTCATTCCGGTGGCAGACACACAGCCATCCACACAGACGGGCAGCCAGCCATCCGTCCGCTGCATCGCACCAGGCACCGTGACGGCATCATTGAGTGCGACTAAGTGACTAGCTGCGGTGCGGTACGATCGCCCGTGTGATGATATGGTACACGCAATGTGTGTGCGGTGTGGGTCTCTCCTGCCCTCCCTCCCTCCCTCCGTCTCTCCCAGTGCACTCACAACACGCCATGACAAATCACGGCAGCCAGACAAATGCTCACGCACGCCAAATGTGCGACCACACAGACACATCAGACCGTCTCAGACAGACACACACACACGCACACACACACACGTGTCTGTGTCAGTGTGCCTGAGAGCACAGTGTGTAAAGCAAGCAGCCAAAGCAGCACACAGTCCACAGACGGCCTCTTCCTATCTCTTGGCAAACCGGCCATCCGACAAATCAAGGGGCCACGCAAAGGGCGGATCCATCGCTTTAGCAAACACAGCACAAAGGCGACACATTAGCACACAAACCGACACCACTAGCACACACGCGATCCATCCACCCACCCATGCCACACAGCCAGCACACACACACACACAGAGACATGGCACAAAGGGAGCCTTGACTAATTGAGATCTTGCTTGGCTTCCCCTTTGACGACACGTGGTGCGTCCCATGCAGGCACGTTCAGATGTGTTGGGTACTGCGGCAGACGACAACAGTGAGTGAGCTTCGCTCGTACACATAGAAGTGAGTGACTGTACTGTGGCACAGTCGGCACACGGTCTCCTCTCTCTCTGATGGATTGCCTGTGTGGTTATGACGCCTCTTCTCTCTCTCTCTCTCTCTCTGTGGATCGACAGCCAGACAAACAAATAGCCTGTTCTCCCACAGCATCAAAGTGAGCAAGGTGCACTTAACCCACAGGCAGACAGACAAATAGCCTGCCCGCCCTCCCGCACACAGACCGACAAATGAACACACGGGGCCACTCCGACAGTGTCATCAATCAAAGCATCAGTCAGAGTAAGGAGTAAGCCTGACTTGGCCAAAAAAGGCCGGTATTGCTCTCCAACGGATACGGTCAGTCGAGTGAAAAACAGCCGGCCCCTTTGATGTGACTGACGCCCACAAGTCAACGCAGCCACGGCGCACACAGACGGACAGCAGACGGGCGGACAGCTCTCTTCAACTCGACCACGCTAAGCACTTACATCCACCCACCTACTGATATGTGTGTGTGTGCGTGTGTGTGTGTGGGTGTTGTGTTTATGGGTGTTGGCGGGCACCCCACCCGCTCAGCGGCGCCGCCGGTGGTTGGCACGCCGCCTGAAGGGGTACCTGTGGGTGGCGTACTTCTCGTCAATCTCCATCGGCCGCTCCCAGTACGGCACATGAGGGGGGGGTTCAGCACCGTCGCTGCATCGCAGGTATCACACCACCATGACACACACACACACACACATACACATAAGGTTGATATGTCCATCGTCCCCTCCTCTCTGCGTCTGTGTGTCGGTGTGCTGACTCACCCGCCCTCGTGGTTGTCCTGGGTGTCCTGGGGTTCCTGGCTGTCCTGGTTGGCGCGCAGGACTCGCCGCTTGCGGCGGAGGGCCTGGTCGAGCGGCTCCTCGTCGTCACCGTCAGCCGGCCGCTTCCGTTTGCCGCTCCCCTCAACCTTGCCAGCGCCACCCACACGCACACCATCGCCCGCACCATCGCCTGCACCATCGCCCGCACCATCGCCCGCACCACCGTCCTCTCCATCGCCCATCTGCACGTCGTCTCCCTCGTCGACAGCAGCTGCCACCTCGCTCGCCATGCCCTGGTCGCCGTCTGCAGGGGGAGGGGGAGGGGGAGTGGGACGGGCAGGGGCGTCATCGATGGCGATCGGCACGGCTGCAGCCGCGGCCGCTGCACCAGGGCTGAAACCGAGACCAACACAAAAGAAGTGAACACAGTGATTGAGTATTCGTGTGTCTGTGTGTGTTGCGTGTGTGTGTGCGTGTGTGCGCTACAGACTTGTGCTGGGCTGGTTGCGCGTTATCGTCGTCATCGAGGTTCATGACGATCGCGTCGTGGTCTCTCTTCACGGGGGCGAATGCCTGGGGGTCACGGGAAATGACCCGATTGCCGTCCGCCTGAGCAGAAGGGCGGGAGGGAGGGACGGAGGGAGGGAACACACACACACACACACACAGGGATGAACCGAGTGAGTGCATGTGTGTTTGACAGGTGGTGCACGCTTACTTTCTCCACCCTCGCGACCAGTTCCCCGGCGTCCATGAGCTTGTGTGGCTGCTGGCGCTCCTTAATGCTATCGCAGTCGGCCCAAAGCCGGTCAGCCTGGGGCTTGATGGCCACAAAGTGGTCCATCGCCTGCTGACCGGCTTCGAACACCGCCCTCTCCCGCAGCAACATGGCCACCACCGCCCCCCGCTCCCGCTCCCAGTGTGCCGTTAGAAGTTCGATCTTCTCGGCCACCGACTTCCCCTTAATCTACACGCAGAGACCATGGCACATACACAGAGAAACAGACAAGAAGATAACGTCACTGGTCGCACTCCTTCCCCTCGTGTGTCTGCTTACTTACCCCTCCCAACTCGGTGCACGGCTTCTCGAGCTTCTCAAAGTGCTGCGCGATGTCGGCCATGTCGAGCCACTCGTAGTCCTCAGTGGCCTTCCGCTTGGCCCTCTCGACCCTCTCGAAGCCATCGCCCTCAAACCCGACGACCTGGTGCCCCATGGCGATGTTGGTGGCGTGTTTGCCACAGTCCGCCTTGTACCAGGGGATGGCCGCCCCTGGCTGCGGGGGCTGATGGCTGAAATACGTCGAGCCGAGGGACACCCTCCCCATGCCGAAGTGCAGCCGCTCCTCACCACCAACGCATTCGAAGAAGTGGTCCTTCGCTCCTGTGTGGCGGCTCTTGTCGAACAGCCCTGGGAATGACGATGGCTCCTCAGACTGACGTGGGTCTTGCGCCCCTCCTGCTGCTGCTGCTGCGGCCGCTGGTGCCTGTGGCTCAGGCAGGCGGGATCGGGGCTGATGGCGAGCCGACTGCGGCAAGGTCATCACGCCAACACCTGAACTGCGTACAACAATCAATACATCGTGTGAATTGCACATGACTCCTCGAGGCAGTGCACGTCCGCGTGCTGCTCACCTTTGCCTGTGGCGAGTTTCTCTCGACGGGATCTCCCAGTGGGCTCTGCTGCTCTGTTGCTCTGCGGCTCTGCTGCTTGAGCTGCTGCTGCTGCTGATGGCTTCAGCGAGAGAAGAGTGCACAGAGGGAAAATGCAGCCTTCCCCTTTCGGCTGAGCTCGCAGATGTGGAGCTTCAAGCGAGTCAAGAGAAGTGAGAGGCCGTTGTGCCGGCGTCAAGGAATAGATCACCTGTCAGGTTCGGCGTTTGGAGCGCCCCGAACTGTTCTGGCCGCATAGTACCACGACGATCGCCATCCCTTCTCTTCAAATGCCGCGTCTCTTGATTCTCCACGGGAACTCACTCTTTTTGGAATCACGAAATCACAGCATAGAAATCAGACCTTGTTGTCGTCACAGCGCGCTGACCATTGAGAGTGAGAGGACGTCGTTTGGCACACGTAAAGAGTGGCCTTTGGCCGTGTTTTTGCGCCCCCGATTGACTCTCTGGAATCACTGGTTGTCGAGATATGAATCAGTGCATGACCCTAAATCATGGAATCACCCGATGGCCGGAATCACCTCTCTCAGACGGGGTTAACGATTTCAATTTCTGATTCTGATTCAATGATTTCTCTCTGGGGTTTAGGGTTAGGACTTAGGGTCTTATTTCGTGAAACCGCTCTCTTAAACCCTAGAGGTCAAATCAGAACCAAAATCACTTCGCCAGTGGGGGTTAACGATTTCGATTTCTGATTCCGTGATTCCAGGTGCTGCACAATAGAAATCAGAGCCGATTTCTATATGATCACTGTGTGATTCCGGATGCAGAGTGGGTTCCCGTGGTTGATTCTCAGCCCCCCCCCGCTGCGAAGAGCATCAAGAGAGCAATGACGAAGACCAAGAAGGCAGCAACCGAGGCTCTGCGTTGAATGAGTGGCCCAAGCCGCTCTCATGTGTCAGGCGAGCCGAGTGAGGCAAAAAGAGAGCCTCAGGGAGGCAAGGGCTAAGCAAGAGCAGCTGGTCATGAGAGTTCGTGTTGAGTGTGTGAGTGCTTCGCATGTGAAGTGTGTGGCTGAGAAAAGGGCAGCTTTTGCTTGAAGCTCGAGGTGTGAGAACTTTAAGAGTGCGTCGAGCGTTTCCGAGAGTAGTCGGGTCCTTGTTTGCTTTGCGTGTGGTTTTCTTCGTTTTTTGAGGGGGAGAGAGAGAGGTGAGGGATTGAGACATTTATTCGAAAGCCATGACATCATGCTTGCACTGTAGTATGTCTTTGCGTAGACTCTCCAAAAGAGACACGACAACAAATTGCACGACATGCAAGCAAAAGTCACACAGTCACTCAAAAGACGGCTGGCCCTATAGCTACATCCTCTCTGCTCTCCCATGGCTGCTCCCTTTGTCCGCGCTTGTTCCGCCTTGGACGACAGGAATGCTGGAGGCGCCAAGGCGGTCGGAAGGCGGCGAGGATTCACCGGGGCAGCGGGGGGAAACGGAGGCATTCGCTGTTTGGGCCCAGCTGCCGTCCTTTGCGCTGATGCCGAGACATGAGAGACACCACAATCATCACTGAGACCAACGAAATCGCATCGATATCAACGATGGACCGGGTCGGTACCCTCCCTCCAAAAAGTCCATCCCGGTCCATCCACCCCCACCCCCTCCCCGCAGTGGGGTGGCCCGCTGAAGCTTCAAGCCATTGCTGATGGTTGTTGTTGTGCGGCCTCTTCGTTCTGATGACTCCCTGTCGTTCTGCGACGGTCCACGGCCCCAACGGTGTTGACAATCACGCCAGAAAGACCGGGCCGGCATCGCCACGCAGCTACCCCACGGGAGATCTCGGGAGATCTCCATTGCAGATTCCTTCATGATGCTCTCAAAAACACAGCCGACACGCCGATCTTCCTTTTCTGCTGAGCAGCATAGCGCCCCTCCCGCGCGAAAGTAAACATTTACATGGACAACGTCCACTCGTGTCGCGTGTCGTCGCCCGCCACCCACGGCCATCAATGTGTGTGTGTTTCTGTGTGTGTGTTGCGCGTGTGTGTGATTATGCAGGGTCGATGCCTACAAGGTGCTGAGGTCCGTGCGCCCCCTGTCGATTGCTGTTACGGTTGATGACGCTCACAAGATCCTTTACTGACTGACTATGAGGTTGCGTAAAATCCAAGAGTGCGCATGGCTCACAAAGCATACAGTGTCACAGAAAAAAGTGTCTGTTGATCCATCCGGCCTCACTCATCAGTCATCCATCAATTCTTCCCGCAATTCATCGTCATCCATGCGGACATCAGCGTGATCAGCTGGTACTGCTGCAGCTGCTGCTGCTGCTGCTGCTGCTGCGGGGACACCGTCATCCATCATGTCCGCCTCGTCCCTGCCCGCACCTGGACACGGGCAACCACACAACCATGAACACGACCACCTTCGTGAGGGCCTCACACTACGAGTACCTAGACACCGGTTTATCTCAGGTCTACCGTCCCCGGCAGCTAGACACCGGTTTATCTCGGTCGTGGGCCCTCTACTGGACCGCCTCACGCCCACCACCACCAAGCAAACAGCCCAAAGAGCCGCAGCAGCTGCCAGCACTACCAGACAGCGCCATCACATCAACGTCAACATCAACAGCCAGCAACCAGACACAGGCACTGCCGACCCCACATGAGGCAGAAGAGGTGTGCGTGAGGTACCTGGGCGGCATATTCGCTGAGGATGAGAAGTCGGGCACAGCTGCGTGCTGCCCGGCGCAGTGTGGGCATCGGGGGTGTGGGCGGCGGTGTCGGCGGGCCAGGCCGGGGAAGGCTTCATGCTGCCCGCCGTTCGGGGCCGTGTGTGGGGCGGCTAGGTTTCCGCTGTGCATGATGGCATGATTCAACCGACAGTGAGGGATGGGTTCACGGATGGATGGATGGATGGATGGGGGAGGGACAGGTTGATCATGACGGACAGACGGGTTGGCGGGTTTATCACTCGTTGTGAATATGTGTGTGTATGTGTGTGTATGTGCAAAGGTAATTGCCTTTTCTCTCTCTTATCGTTGGGCTGGCTGGGGGATGTGGCTGAGGGAGGAGGGTTCGGTAAGTCGGGGATGGTCGGGCGGCATTACCGCTCGCAGTGGTTGCAGTGTTCAGACACCTGACTAGTAACTAGAATAATCGGACCTTCTGCATCCTACCGACATGTATGTCCGAGAAGCCAAGCACGTCAGTCAGTCATCACAGCTGCACACGGCATACACACATACACACACCGTCAGCATCAAGACAGACACGCGCAACAGAGAGACACGGCTCATTCAGATATAAAAAGTAGGCAGCCATTCTACAGATGAAAGCGAAGCCCACGCATTGTGTGTCTGGCGCACACCAATCGGTCATCAGGGTGTGGTGTATGAATCGGATCGGTCAGTCCTCTCCCTCCCTCTCTCGCCCAGGACCAGGACAAAGCGCACAACACAAGGAAGTATGTGCCTCATGCACGCACCCTTCCTGCATGTATGTCCGAAAAGCAAACCACGTCAGTCATCACAGCTGCACACACGCACCCACCGTCAGTCAGCATCGTCCCATCCCGTCAGTCAGTCAGCACGTCAGTCATGCACCCTGATTGATAAAAGCCACAACGCATGAGCGGAGGTCTATTATCACACAGTCTTTCTGGTCTTAACTACCCGGATGGGCATGCTGCAGCCCCCATTCTCCCTAAAGCGCAGCTCAGGGTGGATGGTCCCCAACTCAGTCTGACATGCAAATGCACAACAAATATTTTTATTCGTCAGCTGTGTGTTTGTCCAATGCATACCTGGATTGCTGTACCTGGAAAGGGGTAGGTGGAGGGGCGACGGCGTGTGTTTGGGGGGGCATCGACACTTCTGTGTGGCGCGGCGGGCTGTAGGGCTCGAAAGCAGGGCGAATCTGTGGGCGGCGCCTCTAAAGCACACATAGACACACACACACACACACAGACAGAGTTGCTGTGGTGTGTTGCGTACGTGTGTGTGTGTGTTGGCTAGGGAGAGTCTCCCGGAGAGAGGGAGGGATTTGTGTGTGGATGTATGGATGTCTGTTAGTTTGTGGGTGTGCCCGCCTCGCTCGTCTCATGATCCACTCACTCATCTGGTCGACGTTGGCTTGGCGTTGGTCCAGCTGACGGTCCTTGTCACTCTGCACGGCCTCCAAACTGGACTTGACCTGAACCAACACACACACACAGACACACACAATCCATCCATCCATCCTCTCTCTCCAGAGCAATCAGTGCACCCACCGTCCCATCCACCCACCAATTCCTTCACTGACTCCCTCCCTGCACCATTCCAACTCACCTTGGTCAACTCGCTGGTGTACTCCTCGGCCGACTTGCTCAGCTCACTACGCAGCCTTTCAACCTCACCAGAGTACTGCTCACACACACACACACACACACAAACAGTCTTTCTGGTCTTAATTATACTGATGGGCATGCTGCGGCCCCCATTCTCTTTGAAGCGAAGCCCTGGTTGGATCTCCCCCAACTCGGTCTGTCATGCAAACACACAATTGACTAAGTAAGTATTTGTCAGCTCTGTGTGTTCTCCAATTACCATGATTGTTGCCTGGTGTCTGGCGCAGTGTCTCGAGAAGTGAGTGGGACATGATGCATTTGCTGGGAGAGGCTCGTCCAGATATAAAATGTAGGTAGCGATTTTTGAGAGTGTCCTCTGCAAAAGGCCCTCAGCCTGACCGAGGCGCAGACAGAGACAAAAGCAGGAGGGAGGGAGGGAGGGAGGGAGGGATGCGTGTGTGTGTGTGTGTGTGATGGCTTCGCTCACTCGCTGCACCAACCACTCCGGCTACTTGGCGTCTATCAGACAGTGAGTGCTTCTGGTCTTACCGTGATGGGCATGCTCCGACCCCTATTCTCCCTGAACCGCAATTCCGGTCGGATCTCTCAACACTTCGTCTGACATGCAAACACACCGTATTTGGAGTGGAAAATTGTCCAGGCTTGCGTCCTCCTTGTGGTTCGTATGTACTCTGGCGGCGGTGGACTCCCACACTCTGGGCCGTCAGGTCAGCTCTGACCTCGCGATTCCCAAGCCTCTGCTGCACAGAGAGACGGACAGAGATACGCGCGACGTGATGGATCCCGTCATGTGCTTTGGTACACATGGGAGTCTCTGTGCATAATCTCTCTCACGTGTAGCAGGTTATTATCCCGTGTGATGTGTTGGGCAATAATGGCTGAATCTGGTGGGGCTGCAGGTCCTCCGGCCCCCGCCATTACTCCATTGGGCGCCTGCGTGCGCCTCTGACCGTTTTGCGGGGCCTTCGGCTGAGGCGGCGGCTTGAAGAGGGCAACTGATGGCACTACACCGTTGCTGGCGTCTCCTGGTGTCTCCTGGTGTCCCTCGTATTGAACCCGCACGAGAGCTCGTAATATAGCTGCCCTTACAGCGCAAGAAGGGCGGCTGTAAGGCCTCGTCGGCGGCAGCAGCCGCCCCGCCCGCCATGGCCTGGTCGCCGTCTGCAGGGGGAAGGGGATGGGCAGGGGGTGCCTGTGGGGGTGCCTGGGGGGGTGCCTGTGGGGGAGGGGAAGGGGGGTTCATGGCTCGGTGTCGGGCGACCGGCGAGCTGACGAGTGCGATGGCCGAGTACTGCTGATACATGTCGATGTCCTCGAAGCCCGTCTTGAGGAACCCGAAGTGTTGGTCCCTGGCGATGAGGTTGGTCAGCCGCTCGTTGGTCAGCAGCACCCTGTCGCCCCTCCCGCCGTCGGGCAGCTCCGTAATCGAGTCCTGGTCGAGCCACAGGCCCTCGCCCAGCAGCCGGATGTACTGCATATGGGTCCACCGTCTGGTTATCGCCGGGAAAGGGCCTCGCCTCTGTGGTCATGATGACGCCTGTGACGTCACTCGAGCTCGTGCCGCCCAGGTGGGCAATCCTCTGCGACAGGTCCTTACCATACACCTGGTGCGTCCATCGATCCAAAGACAATGAGCGGACGGATGGGCTGTGTTTGTTGTGGTGTGTGTGCGTCGCACTTACGTCGGAGAGGACCACGGCCGTCAGCTCTGTGTACTTGTTCAGGTAGTCTCCGGCCTCGGCAGCGGATATCTGACAGACAGACAGCACAAGAGATGGATGGATGGATGGATGTGTGTGTGAGTGTGTGGTCTCTCTCACTGCCTACCTACCGGTCCTTGCAGGTGCTCTTCAAACGGCAGCTGGAGGTCCTTCTTGCGGAACAGGTGATTGGGCAGCGTGAGGCTCCCCATGGCCATGTTCATGGCCTTGAAGCCGCACGAGAAGTCGTAGAAGCCGCCCTTCTTGCGCTGCTCCTGGAAGAAGTAGCGCACCTCCCTCTCGCCGACGGTGAGGACGATGTGGTCGCCCTCCCGCCGGCGGCGGGCCGGGGGGGCTGCGGGCCGATGGCGCCCGACCACTCCCGCCGAAAAATGAGAAGAAACGAAGGAATTACGAGGCGGACAGTGAGAAATGAGGAGAGCTGGCGCGGAAAAATTGAAAACCGTCTCGAGACGGCGAGAATTCGAATTCTCGCCTCCCGGCGTCGTGTGGTCCGTTTCTCCATCTCTTTCCTCGGTGTGTGGGATTGACTTTTGCCCTTTTGTCGGCTGAGTGGTTGGGCGTTCGGGGAAATCACGGATGGTTGGCGTGTGGGTACGTAGCAAGGTATGGATTAACAACACGCCGGTGACGCCACCCATCCATCCAGCTATATACACCATGGCAGCTATACACAACCATCCACTCACGCAAGCACTCACCCATTCGCTACAGTGCCCCCCTTCCACTTCAATTTCAATCATGAATCGCGGCCGCACATTGCGCTGCCCATTGCCCGCACCCACACCAACACCAACACCACCCCCACCATCACCGCCGGCAGCCCCAGCGGCCTCACCATACGTCTGCTGCCTGCGCTGCGCCCAGGGGGGGATGGCGGGACGAGGGCGCTGTTCACACACACGCACACATGCCACACCACACCAAAGAGAGAACAGCGTTGCACAAGAGGGCGTCCAGTGCGTTCGAGTTTGGCGTGGGTGCATTGCGTACGAAGAGCGGTGGTCGCCCCCTGAACCCGAAGGGGCGGAAGTGCCTGAAGAGCTGGCGAAGCCACGCCGGACCCAGCGGGCGCTCATCCAACAGGCGCTGACAGTCCAACAGCAGGCAGGCATGAGCCATCGATGGATGCGCAAACATGATCATGACTCAATGGATGGAAATCGACGTAATCTAGATATACCCCAGCAGCAGCAGCTTGATGGTGTGGGGGAGGATTCATGGCCTCGCCATTGAGCTCCTCCTCCTGCGGCAGCGACGCCAACAGGTCGTCAGACGAGTCGTCAACCTGCCAGACAGACGCAACAGACGCAACACACACACCGAGGCAGGACCAGTGAATGGAATGGACACCCACCCACAGGACAACATATCAATGTGTTGTGGGTACCGGTGTGTTGTAGGCTGCAGCAGCCGCAGCAGCAGCTGCTGCTGGACCAGGCCGAAGGACGTTCGGCGCCGGCGACAGAGTCAAATCTGACCCCGCCCCACAAACAACACAACACAATGCATCACAGACACCTCAGCCCCGACCCTTTGTGACGGTACCTATCTCAATCTTGTTGCCGTGGCCGGCTGCAACACCACCACCACCACCACCTGCCGCCGCCGCCGCCGCCGCAGCAGCAGAGCTATCCCTCTCACCCTCATTGCCCCCTCCCTTTCCCGCTGCCTCTCCATCTTCACCCACACCCACACACCCATGCCGAAGACGCAGCTGCTCTGCTCCCGCCCCCAATCCTCAATCCGCGACAAGACCTCATGGTTGCTCGCCACACGGCTCCCCGTCAGCGTCCGCTTGCTCATGGGCGAGAAGCCCTTGCTGTTGAGCCACTGCATCAGACACGGCCGCTCGTAGGTGTGACCCAGCTGGAAGCCGCTGTGGTTGTCGCCGTGGATGGTGACGAGGGGCTGTCGGGGGATGTCCTGCAGGATGGGACTGATGGGCAGGTAGTCGGGTCGGTCGTCGACGGGGAGCTGGTCGAGGAGCGTCTGCACGGCGGGGCTGACGGAGGGGAAGGCCGGGAAGGCCTGGGGCGGGGAGGGAAGGGGCCGAACGCCTGAGGGAACCTGACGGATGGATGGATGGATGGATGGATCTGTCAGGTGTGTGTCGGCACTGCACTCATTCACCTGGGCGGTGGCATGTAGAAGCCCTGCTGGTTGTTGATGTCCGGATGGTCATCTGCGCGGCCCATCTTGCCTCGGAGTTCTCCTCCGAGTCGCCCGCCTCCACTGCTCAAAGGCGGCTTCTTCTGTCTGCGGACGAAATGAGGAAAAGGAACACAGCGGAGGGCTCCATGCTGTCTGCTTGCACTCTTGACCGTCACTGCGCCCATTTCCCACCTAGATGAGCGCTCGACGGACCTTCATGAGCGCCAGAAACCGTACGAAAGCTGCCATGGTGCAATCGTAACCCGAAGAAATCGTCAGGCTTAGGACATTCCGTGAAGCCGCTCTGTCAGCTCTGCGAGCTTAATAGCGAAGGTGAGATCTTCGCTCTTCGCTCTGTTGCCCAGATATCCGTCGGACGGTTTCTTCAACATTTGCCCACCTGTTTCTTTGAAAGCAAACAAACAAACAAGGTTTCTCAACGAACGGTCTGTGTTTGACCAAGGACAACCACAACCACCTGACCACCATGGGATTCCACAGCCAGGCGTGGCGGAAGAGAAACGTGCTGGTCTATGACAGCTCGTATGACGGTAACACACGAGAGGGCATGAACGGACAGCCAACCCCCCGCCTGTGTGAGCCTGTCTGTGTGAGGGGGGGTTGGTGTTCAGGTACTTTCGAAGGGGGGAGATGGGCCAGGGAGTGTGTGCAGCTTTTCCATGGCGGATGGCTGACGTACCCAGACATGCAGGCGGCGACTGCCCAGGGGCGCCCCAATGCCATGAGGCAGCGCGCGTACAGTTCCAAGGTCGAGGTCCTTCACTCGTTCAAAGGTGGGAGGGAAGGGCTAGATAGATAGATAGACTGGCCACTGGCAGACCCCCTCCCCTCCCCTCCCACACACAAACACACAACCACTGCTTTGGTTCGTTGTCTTCCCCCCC
>CDMY01000675.1:5238-17910 GCA_001179505.1 Vitrella brassicaformis | reverse complement strand
GCGATCTCTGATTTGGTGCCCGATGAGCTGTGGCGCAGGCGCATTATCCCCTCCCTCCTCGTCCGTGA
Source organism: Vitrella brassicaformis (assembly GCA_001179505.1). NCBI lineage: Eukaryota > Vitrellaceae > Vitrella > Vitrella brassicaformis. Next base: position 17,842 of record CDMY01000675.1, on the reverse strand, counting down.
GCTCGTATGTGTGCGAGCCACCTGCCGGGCGAAGTCGGCTGTGGTGACGGCTGGTGTGCTGATGGAGCGCATGCAGACTTAGCTGAATGGGAAATTGTGCCAAGTGTCGACCGATTGGTTTGGCCAATAAACGATTCATCAAGGTCCATCAACTATAGAGAATGCGTAACCATAGAGACGTCTTTGTGTCTGTCGACACGCCTCAGTGACAATGTGCTCCGCCATCCACTTTATCGATGCGTTTTGATGGGGGAGTGCGTGGCTGCTCTTGACTGAGAGACATCTGCTGGCATCGAATGATGTCGGTCCATCGATATGCATATGGTCTCTCTCACTTGTTTCGGATCGTCTGATGTACATATTTATCGGCCATCTGAGCGTGCGTGTGTCTGTCGGTGCATCGCATCTCTTGCGAACCAGGAGGGCGAACACATCTGTGTGCACCCATCAGTCGGAAGGAATACCGCTGCACACCGACAGACACATGCACAACACAGTCGGCCATCGTCTCAATTGAAAATAATCTCACTGGATAAAAGGCAAGTGGACATCTGTTGAATATTGGTTGGTGCGTCGATGGATGGCTGGTGGGGTGGGGGGCTGTGCACAGCTCTCACGCACATGCCCAACCACCGACGCACGACCAATCAAGGGGCACATAGACAGAGAGTACGTACATTGAGAAGACAAAGGCAGCGTAGATAGAAGGGGGGAGAGGGGGACGACGTGCTTTGCATGCACCCCATTCATTCATACATGTATCAACAAACTCAATCGCATCCAGCCAGCCGTGCTGACGGAGCGCCTCACTGCCATCACATCACATCCACACACATGAACATACTGGACATATAGGCCTGGAATATATGTCCAACACACACGTATGGACACACGGAGGCACCGGGGCATCAGGTTTGTGGTGATGTGTCGACAAAGGCACGCGGGTGTGAGAGTCACCTCTCAGCCCGCTGCCTTCATCGACGCACCACCGACAGACGCACATAAACGAAGAGAGACTTGAAGGCCGCAGGCACGTGTCGACACAAAACAGGCAAGGCAGACAGACAGACAGACAACGCCCACCGATACACGCGGACGGTACGCACGTGAAAACATCTGTGTAGTAGGGAGAGAGGGGGCTTAGCTCAACTCGACTCCAGCTGTCTGTCTGTCTGTCTGCCTGTTCAGTCAGAGGGGCTTGGGTGTGCGGTGCGAGGTGAGGGCAATACAGACAGACAGGCAGACAGACGAACAGACGAAGTGACTGGGTGGTCGATAAGCTGGCTGTGATTCTCGCTTCCTATTTCACACACGGCCAGACGAAAGAAAGAGAAAAGACCTCAGCCCGGGCCAGCCATGTGCTTTGCACGAGGGGGCCGGGCCTGCTCTCAACAAAGTCGCCCGTCATATTAAACCTTCCCACTCGATAAAGGCCTTAAACCACTTCAATGGACACATAGGGAGAGAGAGAGAGAGAGAGAGGAGAGAAGGAGAGAGGACACACACACACACCGACGTCGTGCACACACACGGAGGCACCGCGGCATCAGGTTTGTGGTGATGTGTCGACAAAGGCACGCGGGTGTGAGAGTCACCTCTCAGCCCGCTGCCTTCATCAACGCACCACCGACAGACGCACATAAACGAAGCGAGACTTGAGGGCCGCAGGCACGTGTCGACACAAAACAGGCAAGGCAGACAGACAGACAGACAGAGTCCTGAATTCAACAGGTCGGCACACGCACACGAACGATGCAGGCAGGCAATCGGAGCAAGTGATGGGCAATGAAGGAGATCAAATCACATCAAGTGGTCATGGCTGCTGTCGGCCTGGATTGCACAAAAAGGCAATGGGGCGGGCAAAACGCAAATTCCCTCCCACTTCCTTGGGTGAGAGTCAGTGCTACTTGTATAGGTAGAGAGATATGCAGTCCCGACGGGTGGGCCCATACAAACACCATGACCCATGACTGTGGGCGCATCGGTCGGTCGCAATCCACACGTACAATACACGGACTGCTCGGCCACAGCCAGCAGATGTGAACCCATTGCCCTCCGCACACGCACCGTACCGACCTCTCCCGCCCCATCCCGTCAAATCAGCCGTCCCCTTCAGTGAACAAAACGCCAAAACAGCGAAGCAGGGGCTCTTTGTGTGTGTGGCCCCACGCCCCGTCCATCTGCCACCCACCAGCACCCACACGCTCATGTCAAAACGCCCACACAGACGGCACTCATCTGTCGTCTTCCATATGAGTGTGTGTGTGTGTGTTTTGGTTGTGTGTGTGTGCGTCAGGTGCTCTTGCTCACCCACCACACACACACAGACAGAGAAAGAAAGAAGACGGTCGACCGACCGACCGCCGGCACAGCAGCCATCCTATACAGAAAAAGAAACAAGGCAAACACGGGCACGGGCATGCGAGCAAAGGGCATGGGGTGCCTTTGCTACTCGTATAGAGCGTGCAGACAAATATGCAGATGCATACGTATGGGCACATGTGCGTTAGTTAACGCCTCGGTCCCATCAACAAAAGACACAAAGGCAGCAGGAAAAAGGCCGCAAAAGACGGCGTCAGGCTGCCATGACATGAAGGGCACCAACAGGCAGACAGGAGGAGAAAGGCAAAAGAAAGAGACAGGATGGACCGTCGATCGAGTTGGATGGACACTCATGGATGTACGTATGAGTCTGACGGCCTATGGCAACAGGCAGGCATACGGGCAAGCTGGAGGGGGGGAGGGGGCCGCATCCAAAACCCGCACCAAGGGCATCAGGCACACAACACAGCACCCGTCGATGTCCCTGCTGTCGCGTCACAGGTGCCCCTCTATGCCGTTTCCACGGCGACAGGCACACGGCAGCAAACAGAAAACCGCATCGATCCGCATCCGCACACACAGCACCCGTCCGTCTGTCCTTCCATCCATCCATCCATCCATTCATTGCACATACAGCGCTCTGTGAATGTGTGTGCACTCCATCCGCCATGACGCAACAGGCAGCCCTTCTGCAGCCTGCCTCTCCCCTCCCTCCCGTCCCAGCCACTCAGTGCCTACAAGCAAACAGGCATTTGGTGAGTGAGCAATCATGGTCTGTATAGCTATCGGTCGGGCACGTGGCTGTCATACCATCCATCCATCCATCCATCCTTGATCCCCCTTGAGTCAGGCAGACGCAGGCAGACGCGCAGAACGCCCAGCCAAGCAATCCACACCACCAAAACCAGACCCCACGTGTGTGGCGCCACGTCAACGGCCATACAGCCACACACAGACACACGGGCAGCCAGGCAGATGCGCAGTGAGTGAGTGAATGAATGAATGAGTGAGCGAGGCAGGCAGGCAGGCATACACGCACAGAGCGACTTGAGCGTTTTGATCATAAAATGGGCAAACAGAGGAAAGGCAAAAGGAAAATGGATAAAGGGCATAAGTCTTAGAGCTTATAGATCGACAAGCTGAGCTGGGGAGGGGAGGGACCCTTCACACCCATACACACACCATCAGCAGGCAACTGCACAAATGCAAAAAGGCGGCAGCACCAAAACACATAGCGAGCAGCACTCGCCTGGCCACACACACTTGCACCCACGCACACACGACACACCCACACCCAGCAGGTCCACGTCAAGTCGGGTCGGGTCGGCCGTGTGTCGCTCTCTGCGCGCATACTGTAGGTAAGTGACACTTAAACGTTTAGAAAAGCAGCAGCCCGTAGTGTAACTCTCTCTCTCTCTCACGCGCACACCGTGACACACACAGCAGGCCGATCGCACCGGCATGTCAGTCAGTGCACACCTTCCAACCCACCACTGAGCCCCACGGACAGCAAATCCCGCTCACCCACCCACCAGCCTCGCCTGACCCCTCCATCACTAACTTCCACGCACAGCCCCCCATCGCCCCCCGCAGCATAGCTCGATCGCCAGTGAGTGGTCAAGCCAGCACAACACACACCATGTCCACTGGGTGTCGAGCGATTGGCAGACACGGAGGAAGAGAGGGCCGCAGGCATGATGCACACATGGGGATGGCCTATGAGCAGCCACATTCACCATGCGCCACGCACACGGACGGCTTCGTGTGGGGCGCCTGGCCATGTGAGCACCATGCAAGCAATATCTTCGGCAGCCATACCCCCCGCTACAGCAATGAGTGAGTGAAGGAGTGAGTGAATGAGGCAGGCAGGCAGACAGCTCAACCCAGGCACACGCACAATCCACACGTACAATAGACGGACTGCTCGGCCACAGCCCTCCCAGCCAGCAGATGAGAACCCATTGCCCTCCGCACACGCACCGTACCGATCTCTCCCGCCCCATCCCGTCAAATCAGCCGTCCCCTTGAGTGAACAAAACGCCAAAACAGCGGTGCAGGGGCTCTTTGTGTGTGTGGCCCCACGGCCCGTCCATCTGCATGCCACCAGCACCCACACGCTCATGTCAAAACGCCCACACAGACGGCACTCATCTGTCGTCTTCCATATGAGTGTGTGTGTGTGTGTTTTGGTTGTGTGTGCGTCAGGTACTCTTGCTCACCCACCACACACAGACAGACAGAGAAAGAAAGAAGACGGTCGACCGACCGCCGGCACAGCAGCTCCCACCACAGCCCCACGCACCACCCGTCTGCCCACCCGCCCACGTATGCATCTACGTTACCACTGTAGCACGCCACCCACCCCCATCCCCTGGCCGTCAAATCAACCGATGGTCTTGTGGACCTTGCCCTTGGACTTGGTCTTGGATGCGGCTGCGGGTGCGGATGTGGGTGTGGGTGTGGGTGCGGGTGTGGGTGTGGGTGCGGGTGCGGGTGTGAGGGAGGAGGACAGCTGCGAGACGTCGGCAGAGGCTGCGCTGAGGGCGGGGGCGGGGGAGGGGGCGGGGGAGAGGGAGAGGGAGGGGGCCGGGACCGGTTGTGGTGGCATCGCTGCCTGTGGTGGCAGCCCTCTCCCCATCCCTCTCCCAATCCCTCTCCCCATCCCAGGGATGCCTGACCGCCGCATACCGCTGCTCTCTCGTGCTGCCTCCATGGTCATGCCAGACGCCAGCCGTTTTTTGGAATCCTCGACAGCTGCTTCGTCATACAGGACGAGGGCAGTCTCATTCTGGAAGTTGTCAATCAGCTCATCCAGTCGAGCGACCCCTACCATCGTCCTCAACCTGATGCACGCACACACAAGCACCCAAGGACAGACAGATGAACGACACACGGATGGCTACCGATCAACGGGCAGAGTATTGGTGCGTGCAGGTGGACAAGAGCTCCTTACTTCCCGAATATGATGGAGTCGGTGCCGTCGGCAGAGATGAATTTGATGCCCTCGTGTTCCATCTCCACACGCAAATCCTTCAAACGCCTGCACACGCACACACACAGTGATGTGTGTGTCTGCCCTTCCATCCCGTCCCTCTGTTGCCTACTTCGAGAGCCGCTTCCTCTGCTCGTCAGTGGCGAGGTCGTCGGGACTGAACAAAGGCGTTGATGAGGACGAAAAGGTGGGTGGGCCACCTAGGCGAATGGTGAGTGCCCCCTGCTGGCTGCCACTCGTCGCCCTCTCCAGCAATTGGGGTACGCGAAAGTTTTTTGTCCGCTGACGTCGGTGAGCTTGTAGACACCGCCCATGCCGTCCCTCTCCACCTGGTCCCAGCCGAAGTCCTCCAGCCGCACCCTGTAGTAGCCGAGGTCCTCTTGAGTCTTTTGAGTCTCTTGAGTGTTGGCATCGAGCAAGCGCTGGGCCATGCGGCTGCTCCAGGACAGGCCGATGGGGTCTTTGCTTGGTGTGTCGCTGTCGGCCCACACGGACACGATGCCGTTCTCAAAGTTGGCCGCCACCCGCAGGAAGCCGATGCTCTGGGGGGCCTGCGGGTCGCGACGGCCGGCTGCGGTGGATGCGTCCTCGCTGCCGACGGTCGGCACCGTCTGGTCCCACATTTGGTCCCTGACGAGGAAGGCCTGAAACGCTGCACAGGACACTGCACACGCACAAGTGAGGAAATTTCTCCCTTGGGTCCATCTCTCTTACTCACCCTCTAGGGTCGTGAGCCTCGGCTGGATGCCCTCCAAGGCGACCATGTATTTGCGATCCGTGCCGCGCCTGCCGTCCCTCTGGATGTAGGACGATACGGCCATCACACCATGGTCGTGTATGTGGAACATCCCATGTGCGTACGGCTCTCGGCTACCCTTGGGGGGGAAGAAGCTCATGTGTGGCCTTGACGTGACCAGCACTCGCACTCCAGAGTGCCGCACAGCGATGATGTCCTTGACGCTGGCAGTCGCGTGTGCCGACCATCCGTGGCCGCTCGCCACCTGGCTGATGACGTCCTCGCTGGAGAAGTCGTATGTGTGGGTGGGCTGGGGGACGAGGAGGGAGAGGGGGGCGGCCGCCGCCACGCCGCTGATGGCGGCAGTGCTGCTGATGCTGGTGGTCTGTGTGGGTGTGGGTGTGGGTGTGGGTGTCGGGGTCAGAGGGGACGACTGCCGACGAAGCCGAGCTGTCCACCAAGCCAGCAGCACCTGACGGCACACATCCATTGAATGGACAAGACAACATGACGGCACCCGTGCAGCGACGTGCCGGCTCTCACCTGGCTTGCTCGCCTCAGTGGTGGTGGTCGTGGTGGTTGGGACCACCGATGAGCTCGTCGACTGCTCCGTATCTGGCACAAAACGCGACCCAAATGGAATAGCACGTGTGTGGTGTGGAGCGAGGCGGTGCTCACGTTGGGGTGATGTCGACTGGCCCAACAGCCGCAGGATGTTCCCCGTCGAAATCGGCCGACCGCTGCCGATAGTGTCCCAGGTCAGCACCTTGTCGTGCATATGGACCTTCAGCCTCTCGAAGATGGTCGCCAAGACGTTGGGCAGGCCGAGCCTGACGGTCTGATAGAGGATGGCATCGCCGGTGGTGCCGCCGTTCCTGAGGTGGATGATGCCGGTCAGGTGCGGCCAGTGCAGCTGCAGCTCGTCGTCAGTCACGGGCACGGTGCGGTTGATGATGTTGAGGAGGATGGTGAGCTCGTTGTCAGCGGCGAACAGCCTCGCCGCACCACTCTCAACCACTACAAACACACACAGACACACAGCCAGGCAGGCAGGCAGGCAGACAGACAGATGGAGGGAGTGAGAGACGATGGGCGGTGTGTGTGCGCTCACCTCTGTCGAATATTTTGTCTTTGTCGTTGGGTCGACCCGTCAGCCGCCGACGGAAGGAATCACCGGTATCAGTAGCCATCCACATAGTTGTATAGCTCCCTCTCGAATGCCTCTGTCGTCAGCTGCTTCACCGATTGTTCTCCCGCTCTTCGCTGCGCCGCGAAGCTGCACATGGCGGAGAGATCGAGTGTGGGTGTGTATGTGAGAGGTGGGGGAGAGGGGCTGGTGGTCAGGGCGCTGGTGCTGGTGCTGGTGGGGGCGGTGGTGGTGCTGGTCATGGTGTCGTCGGTCTGTGTGTCGGTGAGGGAGGGGGCGAGGGGGAAGGTCGACAGGTCGAGAGCGAAGTCTGACACCACACAGATAGAAACGAAATCGTCGTGTTGGAGTGTGTTGTAATGTGTTGGTGTGGAGGGAGGGTTGTGTGTGGTCTCACCGTCGATGGCTTTGTCGAGGATGGGGGCCGTTTCGCTCATGCAGAAGCCAGCCAAGCCGTGGCCGTACTGGGTCTCGAAACACGCAATGCCGAAGACGTCCGACGTGCTGCCAAGGCAACACACGACCAACACGTCACACTGATGGATGCGTGGGGGTGCGCGTCTCGTTCCTCTTCCTTACCGGTGCATCGGCATCAGCCGCCACACAGGCAGGGGCGGGGCTAGGTGAGAGTACTGGTTGGACTCTTGTGTGCTGACCGTCTCCAAGACGGCTGACGGCCTCTCGCTCCCCCCCTCCCCTCCCTTGCTGCTGGCAGCACCCTTCTCCCGCCCATCAATCACGACAAAGCTGGCGAATCGGCCGATGTCGGCCGGCCAATCCAGCTGCTTCGACGAGACGCCTAGGACGCGCGGCACCTTGGAGATCTCGCCAGGCTCGAGCAACATGCCCACACGCACTGTCATCTTCGCCTGTTCCTCGATGGAAGTCTCGAGGGCCTCGGCACGGCTCAGCTGCTGCCACGGCACCACCACGGTCCGCACACGGAGCGCTTCGTACAGCCGGGTGGCCTGTTGCACCAGCTCCTCTGTCGCTTTGCCGGTGAGCAGCACACCCGTGTTGTGGGCGCGACCGAAGAGCATGGGCTTGAAATCGTTGATGTGCTTCATGAGGTCGTCATACTCGAGAAGGATGGTCAGTCGTCTGCTCGAGTGTGAGCGTGTCGCCGTCAGGTGGCCCTCCAGCACCAGCACCTTCCTCACGAAGATGATGATGTCCTCGCGCTGGTCACCCCTCAGCCAATAGATGCCGACCTCACAAGACGGGTGGCCTCCCACCATCCATATCGAGGAGGCCTGCGACGGGGGGAGGGGGTCAGGCGGCGCCATGAGGCGACAAAAGGTGCCCAGCGGGGCACAGGTGGCCCACGGGGTAACAAGCCGACTGCACCAGGACAGAACAACACAATACACGACAGCAGGCACCGAGATCTTTGGGGGAGGAGAGGCGTCTGCGAGCTTAGCTAAGGTTTCTCGATCCTCCTTTCCCTCCACCAAAGACACCATTGTCAAATCACGCGAGGCCTTCGCCTGCAGCACACAACATGGTGAAGGACACAATCACTGCGGAAAGCAGCAACGTCCCATCGAGGGATCAGACACATGGGAAACGGCGCTGCAGAGGGCAGCTCAGCTAGTGCGGGCTTCGGAGGCAGCCAGTCTGACCGTAGTGGCCTCTACACTCGCTCTGCAAGGCCTACAGAAGATTCAGTCGTGTCTTTAAGGCTCTTTTCCGGCAGGGCCCTGTGGAAGAAGCCATGCCGCCGAAAAGACCACCTCAAATTTGGAGGCCGTAGGCTCAGGTGGTCGAGGGCGCCCGTCTGCAGCAGCGGGGGCGCACCCTGAGCGAGGAACCTGCAGCCATGCGGCGCAGCGGAGAGAGGAGAGTGTGTCAGTGTTTCCCTCCGAGTCACTCCCAATGCTCGTCAGTCCGTACCTCGTCTGAAAGTGCGCCTCAGTAGGCTGCAGACAGCAGCCGTAGAGACCACAAGGCTGCAGGGAACACCCTCTGGAGAGGGGCAAAGGCCGTGGTGGGGCTCTCCAGCAGAGAGCCATCGGAATGGTCAATGGCAATTTGCTTCGCACTCTGCAGTGTTCTCTGTCCTTCATGGTGCCTGAGCGTATCGAACGGAGAGGAGAAAGTCTCAACGCAGCACTGCGAACTTAGCCAGCGAGCTTTGTTGCTGAGTTTGGTGATTTGGGCATTTGAAAGCTATGGGGAGGTTCGTGCAGTCGACTACGGTGACTTGAAGTGGAATCGTGCTCAACTGCGGCCCCCCGGAACGACCGATCGATTTCCTCACTCGGGCGCTGCCTTTCTCGCCTCTGGGGGTCAGTGGGGGGCTTGGGGCGACCTTCTAACGAAGTCCGGCCTTTGTGCCGTAAATGGGCACTTCTGATCGCCACTGCGAGCTGCCGCGGCCTCGTTGGAGCCTGCTGGGGCGGCGAGGGTGGCTGGAGGGGCTCTGATGAGGTGAGGGAAGGCAAATAAGGGCGAGGGGGGCAAGGATCAATGACCATACGCTGCTCTGCGTGTCTGGATGGTCTGGGGTGGCTGCTGCAGGTGGCTCTCTTGAGGTGTGTTTGCGTCCATCGACGCCGCTCAGTGGCAGGCAGCAGGCAGAGAGGCAACACAGGATGGCATATCGACGTGAGGAGACTCCCAGAGCAGAGGTACGGGCGGTCTTCTCGTCCACACACACCACTCACCCCAATCGACAGCACTGCACTCACTGTTGTAGTTGCAGGCTGATGGTTTGTATGAGATGAGTGCTGGCTGCGTCGACCAGGGCAATCAATGCGGGAGAGGATTGGTTGATGGGTTGATGGGTGGCACGGCCTGCCTCTCTTATTCCACGCCTTCCTGGTCCAGGACGACAAGAGAGCGCATGAGCGGTCGCCAGCTGCGAGCGGAGAATGCGTCCAAGTATGGCCGAGGGTGCGGAGTGCATTGCTGCGGGTGTGTAGAGGCGTCTGTGGATTGCAGCTAGCCTTGTTGGGCATTGGAGGCTGTCGAGAGAAAAGTGCGCTGTTCATTTATGGCTCTCTCATCCGGCCGGCGGGTGCGCCCTGGCGCCGCCCACACAGAGCGGCCGCTGCCTTTGCCGAGTGAGCGATGAGGACGCGCCTTTCAGCCAATCAGTAGTTCGTGGCTCCCTTTTTGTGCAGCGTTTGATGCGTTAGTGAGATGTTGAGGTCCACTTGTGGTCGCTCTAGTGAGTGGGGTGGGTGATGTGGGTGATGTGATGACGAGCAATGAGTAAAAATGGTCGGACAGTATCGGTTTGAATGAAGTCAATGACGGTGGCCGCTCAACCCAATCAATGCAGTGCACAGAGAGCGCTCCCCATGCCCACAGGCACACGGACAGGAAAAAGCGGATGGCTGGCAGGTACAAAACACATGTTCCTCAGCCGACTGCGGACACGGGCACTGGCCGGCTTCTCGGCTCTGCACAAGGGACGTGGAAGCGTCGATGGACACTCGCAATGGCTGACATTGGCAGCAGATGATCACTGAGCAGTGTCGACAGACACAGAGAAATATCACCACACCGCAAACACGCAGAAAAGAGACGTACACAGACACCTAGCAGATGACAAGCCGCGCCATCCAGCGACCACACACTAATGTGAGAGTGCCATTTGTGTGGGGAAACCTGACACTAGTGTCCCCTGCCTGCCTGCCTGCCTGCCCCGTCTGCTTGCAATTGCCATGCGAAGTCCCACACGTGTTGACAGCAGGCAGGCACAGCCGTACGTATCCATCTGCTGGGCCCCATCGCCCGACTCGACTCACTGTCAGCCAGCGGACCGCATGAGCGAATGACTGCCTGCACACTTACACCTACAGGCAGTGCACTGGAGTGCAGTGCAGTGGAGGGAGGGATGGGTGGTCATCGCGGAACCACCCATCCGCAGCTGCTCGGCGGGCCAAAAACGAAACCAACCTGACGGCGGCAAAGGGCCGACAAGCGCACAGTCTGTGTGCACACAGAGAGTGCGGGAGGGACACACGCCTGCCTGTCAGAGAGGAGGCAGCTGCTGGCAGCACACGTCAAGTGAGCGAGTGAGTGAGTGAGTGCGCTGGACGGCCGCAAAAACCACCACAAAGCAATGGCCGTCCCTGTGTGTGTATGATGGTCGGTGGCGGTCAGTGAGTGAGTGCTGTCTGTCTCTCTGCAAGTCAGTCATCAGTGTAAGGTGGACTGATCGATCAGCAGGCCAGCCAACAACACAATCAACATGCACAGGTACTGTACAGGTAAGTGGGCAGCCAGGTGTGTGTCGTGTGTGTCGTGGGTGTGTGTGTGCAGACCGATCGGCTCTCAGTCAGCAGCCGTCCGTCGGGCCACAGAAAAGAACCGCACACAGTCAGTGTCCTGTACGCCATTACATACTCGAGAAAAATCCATCCATCGATCCACCGTGAGTATCCATGCCAGCCACACTCAGTCAGTCGGGGGGACAGAAAAATACACACACATACTGTACACACACACACACACGCACAGCACCCCCTCCAGCCCAGACACTCGTCAGTCACGGCAGGCCATCATGAACGGGATACACCACGCCAGCCCACAGCTCCACCAGCAACACCAGCATCCGCACCGCCCGCTCCGCCATCGCCACCGTACGCTCGTACGGGCTGACGCTCACGATGGTCTCCGCCAGGATGGCCTTGGCGGCACTCTCGAGCGAGAAACTGTCGCCCTTCTTGCCGTGGAGCGCCTCGACGGCGGCCCTCTCGGCGGGGGTGAGCTGCAGGCTGGCCGATGGCTGCTCCGCACGCAGTGGGCCGAAGGCGGCCTCCCTGACGTCGTCCTCGACCCAGTGGTACCGCGAGAGGTTGCGGTTGACAGAAGACTTGACCCACTTGTACTCCTCAGGCTCGTCGTCTTGCTCCCCCTGGCCCTCCCCTTGCCCCGCTCCAACCTCCTCACCCGAGTCAGGCTCGTCCTCTTGCTCTTGCTCTCCCTCCTGGCCCTCCCATTGCCCCCCTCCGAAGGCGTCGGCGTCCTCCATCTGCCGCGGCCCAACGTCGCATGCGTCGGCGACGATGCTGGCAAGCTGCATGGCGCGAATGTGCCACTTGCCGGGTGTCCACTCGTCGCCGCTCGCGTCCCCGAGCCTCTGGTATTCCTCCATCATCGCCTTCATGACGAAGAATGGCGGCTTGAGGTCGTGGGCGGTGCAGCCGGACGACAGGGAGAGCATGGAGAGCGCTGTGGCTCCCATGCTCCAGTAGTCGTCCGCTGGCTGCCACCCGGGGTAGTCGAGGTAGCGCTGCGCCCACTGCCCCACAGACGGAGGCGCCTGGCCGGGGGGCGACAGCTGGTCGACGTAGGCCGTCTGGGGATTGTCGGCGGCTCCGCCGCTCCCGTGGCGGCCGTAGGACAGGTCGTTGAGGACGGCCTGCTCCATGGGCGAGGCAGAGGGCTTGCAGCC
>CDMY01000674.1:15437-28077 GCA_001179505.1 Vitrella brassicaformis | reverse complement strand
GGCCCTTCGGGCCTCGCCTTCGCATCAACCATACACACACACACAAATAGCGAGAGAGAGAGAGAGAGAGAGAGTAGGTGGGGGGGTCATCAAGTGATGCACACAGACACACACAGAGGGAACTCAGATAGAGAACTCACACAGACAAGAGAAGCCACGCTTAGGCTCGGCCCTTTGGGCCTCGTCTTCGTACGACAGAGAGAGACACAACCGGTGTGTGCAGGGGGCGGGTGGGAGGTTGCATGTGATGCACAGAGACACACACACAGAGAACACACACACATCATGCATTGGCTCCCATCTGCCCTGGTGTGTGAGGTCAAAAATCGATGAAACCAACTGTGTTGTCCACTCGGGTCCTCCAGTCCTCGTCCAACGGGAGCGAAGACGTAGGCGGAAGCCTATGAGGCGCCTGCCAGCAATAACTACACAGGATCGCAGTCTGCAACACGCAATTCTTCGTGCAAACCCGATCGGGTGGGAGCCGAGGAAAAGAAGCGCGATCGGGCTTGCAAGAAGAATCCCTCGCTCCCACCCACCCATCTGCCCCGAGCCTCAGGGAACCCGGGCCCATGAGGCGCCTGTCAGCAATGACCACACAGACCGCACAGAGCCATACCAAACATCATTCAATGGCTACAGTCTTGAGCTGCGCCTCACCTGATTCTTCCTCTCCTCATCATTCTAATCCTTTACCATCCCATTCAACGGCCCATGCGGCACACACCCCTGCCAAAGCCAGACAGAAACAAACACTCAGAGGCGCTCACACACCCCGCCCCGTGGCCAGTGTGGAAATGCGCATGCCCTGTGGCCGTCCCCGTCCTCCATGTGCATTTGTGAGAGGGTGAGCCCTCGCCGTCATGCCTGTCATGCTCGCGAGCGGCCCGTAGCAAGGGTGCCTTTGAAGGCGGCTGGCTCATGAGTGCGACGCTGTCTGAGAGACGGGCGAATCTCGGTCTGCAACACGCAATTTTTCGTGCAAACCCGATCGGGTGGGAGCCGAGGAAAAGAAGCGCGATCGGGCCTGCACGAAGAATCAAGGCCAGCAGTCAAGGCAATGCATGTCAGCTCCCTCCCTCCCACCCACCCACCTGCCCCAACGCTCCGCAACAAGCACCATTGCTCTCCCTACGTCCCTTCTCCTCCTCCTCCTTCCTTGTTCATTCTCTACTGCGGCGGGCGGACCGCGATCGTGGGGCGAGCCTGCAGGGCGAGCCTGGGCGAGCCTGGTCCAGGGTTACGCTAGGGTTTGTTACGGTTTTTTATATTAGATTGTTCGAATGAATGAATGTGGGTCGATTCAGGGCAGAAAGCCTCAACGTGACAGATGCTTCATGTCGTGGAGGCCACGCACGTGAAAGACACGATTTGACGTAATCAAGTCGACGTTGTCAAGACGCATTCAAACATACAGCCACTTCGTTCTGCTCACAGGCTTCTCCCTCCTTCTACCTAAGTCATTCGATGCCTAGCGGCACGAACAGGCCGATCTGCCTGTCGATTCGCCCGAGCTGCGGCCACGCGAATTGACAGTCCTGGTCGCCCAGGTGCTCGTTGAAGCTCTTGACCACACCCTCCACACCATGGCCGTCCGCCTCGTCCAGCCGGGCTCGGTGCACCACCTCACGCACACCCGTCATCTTGTGGACCACCTGCCCCCCACTGCCCCTCACGGCGAAGCACTGCAGCGGCGGCACGGTCACCTTAACGCGCTTGTCGCCCTGCTGCTGGTATCTCGTCCAGCCCACCACCTCCCTGTTGCTGCTCGTCTGTGTGGCCGCCGACTTGACGAAGTGGCCGACGGCCGCCTTGACGCGGCGCCTCAGCACCGACTCGCCGATGAGGTACTGGTCGATGGCGGCCACAGCAGCGGGGGGCTCGTGCAGGAAGGCGCCGATCTTCCATGCGATGGCCTCAGCCTCGTGTGGGCCGAATGCCATGTTGGATGGGGAGGGGTGGGGGTGGGCGCCGTCGTGGTGGGGGGCGAGGGGCAGCAGACGGGCGAGAAGCATCGAGTGGTCGCGCTGGGCGGCGAGGGCGCCGTTGATGGCCGACATGACGGCCTCGGACAGCTCACTCAGCACTGTGGCATACTCGGCCAGCACCAGCTGACGGCGACGGCGGTCCCTCTCCATGGCGGTGGGCATGAGGGCGATGGATGGGGCCGCCCCGCTCCTCAGCAGCACACCGATGATGGTCTTGTACTCGAGGATAAGTCTCGAGCGATTCTCGTGCCACTCTCCCTGTTGCTGCTGCCGTTCCGTGTGGATGTCGAGAGCAATGGCAGCGACGGCGAGGGGTGTCTGGTTGGGCAGATGCGGCAGTCCTCTGTTGATGTCGTCGGATCTGAGGTGGCGGCACAGCCAATGAGCCACACAGGGGGAACCAGCTTTTGCCGCCCAGTGCAGTGGCGTGGAGCCCCTGTTGTTTGCTGCCGTCATGTCGGCTCCGTGGCTGGTGATGAGCTCCAGGTACTCATCGATGAAGGACTGGGAGAAGGCAGAAAAGGGCGTGGCTGCTAAATGTACCAGATTCACCCCATTGAAGCGCTCCGCTGCGAGTGTGCTGTCGTGTTGGGCAAGTCGGCGGTACACCGAAATGAGAAGGTCCTCGTACTCACGAGTGGCGGAAGAGGCAGCACCAAGCCTGTTTGGAAGCTCCATCGCCGTAACTCCACGCACGTTGGCCTGACACGCCAGGAGTGCCTCGACAGCCGTCAGGTTGCCCGCACGAATCGCCACCTTGATGGGCAGCTGCTCAAATCTTTCCGCCCCGCTCCCATTGACATCCGCCCCACCGTCGATGAGTGCATTGATGATGTCACGCTGCAGCTCACGGGAGGGCCACTGCGGCAGGACGACGGGCAGAGGGTCACCAGCGCCGCTCGCGTCGAGCGATGGGTAGTTTGATGGACTGTCGATGGCGAAACACAGGCAGCTGTAGCGCCAGTACGGGGAGCTCCCTGTGGTGCCGCGGACACGAAGGCCGCCGATGGCTCTCGGGTCGGCTCCTTGACGTATCAGCCGTGTGACTTGGGTGAAGTCGCGGCGGATGCAGCCCTCCAACAGCTGCCGGCTGAGAGGACTGACGCCCTCATCAAAGACGATGTCGACGTCGTCCATCCCCTTGCAGCCGGGCGGCACAGCAAGAGCTCCTGCTTGCGATGCGGCAGACGACGGTTGGGCCATCACACCGAGTCACACCACTGCACGCACGTAGGCACAGACACACTGACAGTCACTTGCATGCCTCTTCCTTCCAGCGTTGGTGGCGCACCTGGTCAGTCAGTCACTCGACAGCCGCCACAACCCAAACATCAACTGAGAACACAGAGAGATGCCAACCCAACACAGTGGTGCTCCCATCACGGGTCGTTCATTGGTTCATTGGCTCATTCGTCCTCATCCGTACCATCACGTGAATCACCCTGGTGGGAATCAGACTCCCCGGGAATGCTCGATATTGTCGTTTGTTTTGTTTCTTGTGGAAGCATCCTCCTCTCCCCCCCTCCTTTCTCTTGCCGTTAACGACAATCCAAGCTCGCATCATTCCGTGCAACTGTTCGTCGTCGGCATGAAACTGCCCTCACAATGAACGGATGGAGGCCGCAGCAGACCTCTTGTGAGTGGCAATAGCAAGATCTGTGCGAGTTGGCGATGGCGAGTGGGCAGAAGGGTCAAGATCCTGCGGTCGTGCAGCGTCTGCAGGAGTTGGAGAAGGAGCGCCACGACATCATCATGAAGATGCAGGAGCTGGAGCAGCAGAGGAGCGAACACAGGTCAGAAGAACGACAGAAATACCGCGGCGATGACATGCAAACGGACGGGCTGTTCTCCGGTGAATGGATGAATGAATGGCTGTGCAGGCTGGTGATTCAAGCGTTCGAGAATGTAAAGCCGACGCGCCGATGCTTCAGGATGATTGGCAAGACAATCCGGCCGACGGGCCGTCCCGGATGCGGCCACCAGCCCTCTACGGGCTGTTCGCCTGATCCGCATCGCAGCTCTCTGCTGTTCTGGTTGGCGCTAGCTCTTCTTCTCATCCCCTCCCGCGTCGGGGAGTATGTGTGATTTGCGTGAGCTGCCATGAGAATGGCGGGGCCGCATCCTCCACTTGATCGCGGCTGTGGCGCCCTTGCTCATTGATGCGGCTGTTGCGCCTGCCACTCTGTACGCGTATCGCTCGCCCTCGTTGACCACTTTGAAGCTGTAAAGGAACACGCATCACACAGATGCCAGCTGTGTGGGTGTGAATCCTTTGTGTGCTCGCTGCCCTCTCTGTCTTCTGCAGCTCGCGGCCGAGCTGGAGGGCAGCATCAGCAGGTTTGTGCACACCAGGAGGGATGGGCATTTGTTGTGATGCATTCGTTGTCTGTGTGACTGCTTTGCCTGCCTGTGTGGCTGCCATAGGAGGTGCCTGCAGCCCCGCCGCAGCGCTGCGGCCGACTCTGGGCATGTGGTGAGTAAGATGAGCAAATAGATGCACGTACCCATCCCCATTGGTGAAACCCCTCTCTCGCCTCTGTGTGTTGGTCTGTGTTGTGCAGAGGGCCGGCCAGTCGGACAGCGCCGCCCGCTGCGGCATTCCGTCGGGCGATAGATAGATGTGAGAGTGTCCATATACAGAGGGGGCTCGGGAGTGGACAGAAAGGGATATGTGTGGTTTTGGCTGGCTGCTGGCTGACCGACAACACCCCGGTTGTCTGTTCCTTTATTGATGTGTGTGTGGGTGTGGGCGGTGGAGCGAGGCTGGTATGCGTGTCGTATGATGTATCTCAATCAATTCGTCTCGTGGGCTCGCCTGTGCGATTACGGATGGCCCGGCTGACTGACTGACTGACTGATTGATGGATGGATGGATGGACATAGATCGACAGCAAGCGACACGACGCCACACAGCGGGGCACAGCTCGTTGAGCATCGTTCACGGATACAAACGAGCTCATGCTTACTGAACAGGCGGGCTCTCTTCCTCTCTCTCCCCCGCCGTCTGTGTGTGTGTGTGTCTGAGTAACTGCCTAACCACATAGTTTTGGTTTTCATACTTATTGAGGTGGTGGTGGACCATGACACACATGAAGCTATTGCTGTATGGTGCTCAATCAAAAGTCAGTGTCTCAGGCGGGAATAGCATAGGCCTCCTCAATTTAATGTGTTGCCCTTGGTTGTCTCGTTGTCTTTATCGTAAGCCAGTGATGCATGCACCCATACCGGACACGAACCTATGCCCCAAGCAGGGTGGATGGATGGATGCAATGCAGGACATTGAAGTTGAGCATTGCACATACAGTCAGCACATGTCTAAGTCACATGCGACTGACGGGAGACGGTCTGCGTGCTCGGGATGCCGCAAAACTCGAGATTGATTGACTGAAACGTGTTGAATTGAACGTGGCCACATGCAACACAGAGAATCCGTCCAGACGTGTCCTCGAACTGCAGCAAAAACGAGCAGCACGAAATCGATGTGTATGTATTTGCCATGAATCAATCAGTCATGAACACGAAGTTTCATGTCACGTGTCACTGTTTGTATGCAATTGAAAGACGGCAAAACTCGCCAACAGAAGCGTCCGTGAATTGCAGCAAAAGAAGGAAAGAATGCAGCCACGTCGCCCCTTACTGCCATCTCCCCCTCTCCCTCCGCCCCTCCCTCTCAGTCGGTCGATGCCCAGCGACACAAACAGGCCGGTCCCCTTGTCAATTCGCCCGAGCTGGCCCCACGCGAAGTGGCAGTCCTGGTCGCCCAGGTGCTCGTTGAAGCCCTTGACCACACCAACCACACCATGGGTGGCCGCTTCGTCCAGCCGGGCTCGGTGCACCACCTCACGCACACCCACCAGGCGGGGCCCCACATCATGGCTGCCCCTCACGGCGAAGCATTGCAGGGGCACACGCACTATCACGCCGCCCACACTGGCCATGCCACCCACCACCTCCCTGTTGCTGCTCGTCTGTGTGGCCGCCGACTTGACGAAGTGGCCGACGGCCGCCTTGACGCGGCGCCTCAGCACCGACTCGCCGATGAGGTACTGGTCGATGGCGGCCACAGCAGCGGGGGGCTAGTGCAGGAAGGCGCCGATCTTCCATGCGATGGCCTCAGCCTCGTGTGGGCCGAATGCCATGTTGGATGGGGAGGGGTGGGGGTGGGCGCCGTCGTGATGGGGGGCGAGGGGCAGCAGACGGGCGAGAAGCATCGAGTGGTCGCGCTGGGGGGCGAGGGCGCCGTTGATGGCCGACATGACGACCTCGGACAGCTCACTCAGCACGGTGGCATACTCGGCCAGCACCAGCTGACGCTGACGGCGCTGCCCCTCGGTTGCTGTGGGCATGCGGGCGATCGATGGGGCCGCCCCGCCCCGCAGCAGCACACCGATGGTGGTCTTGTGCGCGCGGATCCGTCTTTGGCGCCGCTCTCCCTGGTACTGTCGCCTATAAAAGTCGAGCTCGTGGGCAGCGACGGCGAGGGGTGTCTCGTTCGGCATGCCTCTGTTGACGTCGTAGGCTGTGAGCTGGCGGCACAGCCAATGAGCCACACAGTGGGAGCCAGTTCTTGCTGCCCAGTGCAATGGCGTGCGGCCGATGTCGTCTGTCGCCGTCATATCGGCTCCGTGGCTGGTGACGAGGGTGAGGTACGCGTCGATGAAGGACTGGGAGAAGATGGAGCGGGCCGTGGCTGCCAAATGGATCAGACTGTTTCCACCGACCCGCTCCGCTGCGAGTGTGCTGTCGTGTCGGAGGAGCCGACGGTAGATTGACATGAGGGCGGCCTCGTAGTCACGAGTGGCGGGAGGGGCTGCACTACCGATGTCGGGAAGCTCATATATCACCCTGAGTCCCCGCAGGTTGGCCTGACGCGCCAGGAGGGCCTCCACAGTTGCCTCACTGCCCGCACGAACCGCCACCGTGATGGGCCGTTGCTCAAACCCGCCGCCATTCATTTCCGCCCCGCCGTCGATGAGTGCATTGATGACGTCACGCTGCAGCTGACGGGACGACCACTGCGGCAGGACGACGCGCACGATGGCAGGAAAATACCCGTCCGCGTCGAGGAATGCTACGTTCGTTTGGCTGTCGATGGCCAAACACAGGCAGCTGCATCGCGACAACGTGCAGCGTCCTGAGGTGCCGTGGACACGAAGGCCGCCGACGGCTCTCGGGTCGGCTCCTTGCTCGATCAGCTGTGTGAATTGGGCGGCATCGCGGAAGGTGCGGCGGATGCAGCCCTCCAACAGCTGCCGACTGAGAGCACTGACGCCCTCATCAGGGACGATGTAGACGTCGTTCAGGTGCCTACAGCCGGGCGGCAAAGGTGGTGCTTGCGATGCGGCAGAGGATGATTGGGCCATCACACCGAGCCACACCACTGCACGCACAAACAGCGACCCACACAGTCAATTGCAATCCCTCTTTCTTCCAACGTTGCTGGCGCACCTGGTCAGTCAGTCAGTCAGTCAGCCAGTCAGTCAGTCAGTCAGTCGACGGCCGCCACAACAAGGCGAGCTGCCACCCGAGCCAGTGGTGCTTGGCTTTTCCATCACACATCGTTGATTCGTCCGCATACCATACCATCACATCAGCAGGTGAATCAGACTCCAAAACAAACGCTGCTTCTCCGCCTGCTTCTTCACCGAGAGCTCAACACCTGACAACACACACAGCATGCGCAAACAGGGAGGTCACGCATGCTCGGGCTTTTCGTTTGTTTGCTTCCTTACTGTGTCTGCTGATATGGACAAGCTGTGAAAGAGTCGTTTTGCTTCACTTTTCTCCCTGCGCGATCGGCGGGCCAGCAGTGACAAGTGGAGTGGACTGCCTGCAGGCGTGTGTAAAACAGTAAAGCCGAGTGTTTAGGTAATGCGTGAAACCGGAAGGGATTGGCATATATCGTTTTCTTTTTTCCCTCCTTCGTTCGGCTGCCGAACGACACGCGAATGGCATCAGGAGCGAGAGATGCTGTCTAGTTTTGCTTAACCAAAACAGCTCTCGCATACGCTGCCTACA
This sequence comes from Vitrella brassicaformis, assembly GCA_001179505.1. Lineage (NCBI taxonomy): Eukaryota > Vitrellaceae > Vitrella > Vitrella brassicaformis. The sequence continues at coordinate 20,071 of CDMY01000674.1, read as the reverse complement.
CGCCTCGGAATTCCACGAGGTAAGAATCCCGAAAATCAAATTCATATAGGGGATGATCTGCGGGCTTAAGCGCTCCAAACGTGTTGGTGCATATGAGAGGGACGTGCTGAGGCGGAGAGCGGTCGACCCATTTGCTGGTCCATCCACAGCAACTCAGTGGAGGTAGGTGCCGACCGGCACAGAACCAGAAGAAGAGAAGCAGCCACCTCAGATCCTGAGGGAGAGGAGCAATCGCTTCAGATCTGTTGTTGGTTTCCAGATGTCTGGCGGAGCTGACGAGAATGCCGGCAAGCGGCCTCGTGTGGACACTTATGACTCATCGCCCGCTGCTGCTGCTGGAGGTGGGGAGAGGGACTCGGGAAGGGAACAGACCGACTCACTCATGGCCGGCTGCCTTTGTTGCCATGCTCTCTCGTCATGCAGGTGGAGGATGTAGCACTGGTGTAGCTGTAGATGGCGGGCAGCCGTCGGACCAAGGGGTGCATCCCGTCATAGACTGGGTCAGCAGCACAGCCACCTGCAGGGACGACACGCGCAGACAGACGCACTTGATGGCTCTGTGTGTGTCCGTGTGTGCGTTCATTCCCTCAGGCCGACAAAGCGAATGTTTGTCGGCTGGTCCCCTTGTTGAAGAAGATCAAATCGCTCGAGGCGCAGACGGCGGCCGTGCTGTCAGAGGTGCGACCACACGTCACTCCCACACTGGCCGACAAGGTACACACACACACACACACACGCCCTTCTCCTCCTCTCTGTGAGTGGTGATGTGTGTTGGCAGGTGCCGGGCCTGTCGAGTAAGCTGATGACGGTGGAGCAGTCGGTGGCGTCGCGACACGACACGCTGCGGGGTCTCATCAAGACACTCGACAACGTGGCAGTCGCCAAGCCGCCACTCCCGCAGCCCATCGCCACCAAAACCCTCCCACCAGACGCCACAATAACCCAGGCAAGCCACACATCAGACCAGCCCAAACATCCACACAACATGACACTTCCGCCCCTGTGTGTGTGGTCAGCTCGGTCGTCCCTCTCTGGACGGCCTGCCGCCCGACGTGGCGCACATCGTGTTGGCCTTCCTGCCCACCAAAGACTCCGCGCCCCTCTCCCGCGTCAACCAGTCGATGAGGCACCTCGTCACCGACGACACCAGGGGCGTGGCGTGTACCGCCGCTTGGTCATCGGTGAGGACGAGCGACAGTGGTGGGATCGGGGCATTCGGAGAGGTGCCGTGTGGCGACGGCATCGATGGGGATGGAACACGCGCAACGACCTTGGCATCGATGGCGACGGCAGCAATGAGGAGGATGTACAAGAAGATGAGGAGGAACAAGAGAAGGAAGAGGATCAGGGAGGGGAGGGAAACGACGAGGAGGGAGAGGGAGAGGACGACTCGGCCGGGGAGGGGGCGGCGGGCGGGGCGGACCTCAGACGGCAGAGAGAGGAGACACTTCCCATCCTGAAGCAGAAACTGGTGCTCCAGCACACCGCACCAACCAAGTGGAGTGACCATGGCTGACCTCTGTCTGTCTGTCTGGTGGCAGGGTCGGCTGCGGACGGTGCACATCAGCGCTCACTGGAAGGCCCTCGACTTCCCTCTCGAGTGCATCGAGGCCTCCCGCGACACAGTGAGGAGCATGAAGCTCTGCGAGAAGAGACTCGAGAACGACGACGAATTTGAGGATTACCCCTACAGCGTGCCGACTTCACCGTCCACTGTGACCTTCTCGCAACTTGAGGACCTTTACGTCGAACAGTGGCCAGATCACCGCGGGTAAGCATGACTGTTCTCCATGGTCACACCGCTATGCACTGATCATCCCCTCTGTGTGTGTGTGTGTTTAGGTTTCGAGGGTGGCGATTCCCATCACTTCTTCGCCTGCGAGTTGGGGGGCGCGGCTGGCATGCCAAGGACATCGTGGAGCATGCTCCAAAGCTCACTTCCCTGTGTAAGCAATCGCCTCCCACATGCACGCACCTCCTGCATCCACAGATCAATTCTCTGCCCCTCCCACTTGTCTGCAGCGATCGGCGAGCTGTTTGCTGACCACGAGAAGGATGTCGTCTCCCTCATTCAGGGATCACCGACATCGAGTGGGTGGAGCTGTGCCCCTATGACTTCACGTGGAAGCTGGGGAGGCTCAAGAGTGCTCTCGACCCCATCTGGAGCAAGGATAGTCTGAAGGGTGCGTGAGCCACCGAGCGAACAGACAGAGGAACCACCGACAGGCTGACCGCACTGTTTGTGCCTATGTGCAGACGTTGAGAAGAGGATCGGCCTGGCGTACAGTAACTACATCTCCGTCCCCTTCACCAATGAGCTGCTCCATCCCACAGGACGTGATCAGATGAGCCTCCCTGCCTTCGTCAACTGGGCAGGTAAGTTAGTACGACGAACCGACAAATGGACAAACAGGAGGATTGCAATGCTGTGCATCTGCTGTGTGTGTGGGTCTGTGTGCAGCGTCGGTCAAGTGCACGGTCGACTGGAGTGCCGGTTGGCTGGTTATCGACTGCTCCAGGGACCTCGTCATTTCGCCTCCTGCACCCACTGGCCCCATGGCAAAGATGATCAAAGACGTCAGCAAGACAGCATACAAGGTGGGGAGCGCACCAGACAAGAGGCCGCAAACAGACGAAGACTCACCCCTGCTCCTTGTCTGTCCATGCAGATGACTCTGCGGTGTGGCGGGAAGCCTCTGGACCAGTCATGGGCCGGCCTGCTGGTCTTCACCATGGCCACCGAGCTATCGGTGGAGGGGCTGACGTCATCCCGGGCCTTGTCGAGTGTGCCGCAGTGGATGGCAGCCAAGAGCGACACCACCGGTGGCAATCGCCACCTGCCCAACGTCACCAGCCTCAACCTCCACGCCGACCATAGGGTGTCTGCTGATGCGGCAGGTCTCAATGGCCTGGGTGCGTTGCTGGGCACATTAGACAGGCTCACGGCAGTCAGTCTGGCATGTTTGTCGAACCTGGGCGTGGCAGCATTTTGCCTATCGCAGCTGCCCCCCACTGTCACTTTAGAGAGCGTCGAGGTGGTGGCATCGGTGTGTGGCTCAGATGTGCCCGCCACCTCTGACTGCACCCGATACCCTCACGTCGCCTCTATGACTGTCGAAGTGATCAATAGCAAAACGATGAGTGGGGTTGCATCTGGCGTCGCGTTGATCGCTGCCGTGCGGCCTGCGACTGTCTGTCTGAAAGCGTCTGTCGATCTGAGTGCTTTGCACAATCGGGAGGGGGGTGAGAGCAGAGAGGCTGAGTTCCGTAGAGGAGTGGAGCAGTGCATTGACCAGGCAGAGCGAGACCATTATGGGCTGATTGCCAATGAGAGCAGGGCGGGGGACTTCGATGAGGAGGGGTACCCTGCACGTGTAGAGCTGCAGCTGGTGAGGCTGCCAACGCATTCATGACATGTCGATGGATGACTATCTCGCTGTACAGAACATCGTGTCTAGCGGGGGCGGCTGGGCTGTCTGACGTTTGGGGGCTGGATGCGATGCGAGTTGGCTATTTCTACAGTCTGCCTCGAATTCCCTTCGCCGATCAGTGTGTGTGGGTGACGTGTTGATGCATTCGATCATACGCGGCTGCAGTGACACTGTTCGTGCTTATAGATATCAAGCCTTCTCTGGATGTCTGAGCAATGAGCATCCATATTGAAATCCATGAGCCCCGACATCCATTCATTCCTCCCGTCCATTCCCACTCTGCCGACACACACACACACGTACGTCCCACCCGCCTCCCGCGACCCTGCCTGTGGTGTGTGGCACACTGTGTGTATGTTCGCTGTGTGGACGCTTATCAATCAATCTCTCTCTCACAGCGGTTGAATGCACTGGCAGTCTGTCTCTGTCGCTTTGATCAGTCCTTCGATGCCAGCGCACACAATATGTACCACAAGACTGATCAACGGGCACGGCCGTCTCCGCAGCCACTGCCTGCGTGCATACGTTTCTGTGGATAGCTGACTGGTTGCCCAGGGCTGGCGGGCGGGCGGCTTGACGTGTCAGTGATTGTCTTTCCCGTACGTGCCCTGCCTCTCTGTGTCTCCATTCCTCGGCTGGATTGACCCATCTCATGCTCTTCACTTGTCAGCCGCAGTGACAAGCGTGAATGGGATCAATCCAGCTGTGAAGTGAAGACTGTCATTCACGTTCAATCAATGAAGGTGGGTCTGTCCAGAGCAGAATGGCTTCATGTGGTGGCCTCACCCAAGCAACGCCGCACTACCACCAGACTGAGTGCTCGCCGCACCACTGGCATGAGAGACACTTCATGTGTCGCGAGGCCACGCTTATACCAAAGACACATCCTTGAATGAGACCGAGTCAATCTTGTCCGTATGCACATACAAAGCACTCAGCGCCCTCGAATTGCGACGAAAAGCACCGAAACGTGCAGCCACTTCACCCCCCACTCTACGGCTCTCCCTCTCCCCCTCCCTCTCAGTCAGTCGATGCCCAGCGGCACGAACATGCCGGTCCCCTTGTCGATTCGCCCGAGCTGGCCCCATTCGAACTGACAGTCCTGGTCGCCCAGATCCTCGTTGAAGCCCTTGACCACACCCTCCAGTGGCACCCCATGTGTGCCGGCCTCGTCCAGCCGGGCCCGGTGCACCACCTCACGCA
>CDMY01000674.1:0-15137 GCA_001179505.1 Vitrella brassicaformis | reverse complement strand
GGAAACGAGTGACGGAGGCTGACCTGGCGCTGAGCGTACATGGGCTCATCTGATCTCATCGGTGATCGTCTGATGGTATTTTTATCCATCTCTGTGGTTCGTGTGTGCACTGTCCTGCCGTGTCGTTTGTCGTCTGGTCTGCCTGGTGATCTTTATTTATCGTCGCCAATTGTCTGTGTGGCGTGATATGATGAGCGACTGGCGCGAGACGGTTTATGTGTTCGTGGAGCCGAGCAAATGGAAGACACGATGTGTATTTGACATAAATTGATCACGAACACAGCAACGTAGTCGGGTCGCCATTGTCTGGATGCACTTGAAAAGCGAGTGAGCATGCTTACAATCATCATGCTCGCACTCACTCGAGAGAGTAGAGCAGTAGACTTTAAGAAGTCGGAAACAGACCCGTCCGCTAATTGCTACGATTACCAGCGCGGCCAGTGTATTCAGCTTATATTTCGCCAGGGGACGCTCTCGTGTCCGCAGGCACGCACAAACCTGACGAGACACGGGCGGCATGCAATGTCTCTCATCACTTTTCCTTGCATACGCAGGGGTATGAGAGGACGTCTGGCGAGGAGTGCGTCAGAGAGCATGTGGTCCCCACCTATGTCGTCACGATGAATGTCGAAGGTACACACACACTGACTCACTCACACACGCATTGCAACAAGCCCACGTGCATGTGTGTGTGTCATGATTGCTGCCTGTCTGTCCTCTTTGTCTGTCGTCAGATGTCATTGACAACGGCTGACTGGGAGTTCACCTTTGCTTGCTTTGCATTCATTCCCTCTGTCTGTACACTATCGCTTCCGTATTCCGTATTGATCTTTTTGTATATCTGTATGTATACACCCACACATATGTATGTTCGTATGTATGCACACGTGTAAAGATTTCGTTGCTTGTTTGTCTGCTTTATCACTCACTCAGACACCCACACATACACACATCCATACGTACGTGAATCCATGCCGCAAGCGCAGCGCGCGCACGATGATAGCAAATGGTCCTTACGTGATGCGGGCATCCATGATAAATGCGACAGAGGGCAGCCTCTGTGTTTGTGGCCTACACACTACGCGACAGGACGGCGGTGCGCTAAGGCGATAGACAGACAGACGTACTGTACACTAATGGTGGTAGGTATATCGGTATTTGAGATGATTGACAGAAACGTGTGCAATTGCATATGACCACATGAAGCACATCCGTCCAGCTCGCATGAAGCACATCAAAACTCGCAAACAGAACCGTTCTTGAACTGCAGCAAGAAGGAGTCAAACACGCAGCCATCACCGTTACTACCCCCTCCCCTTCCCCCTCTCCCTGAGGCTCCCCCTCTCCCCCTCTCTAACTCAGTCGATGCCCAGCGACACGAACAGGCCGGTCCTCGACAGACGTCCCAGCTGGCCCCACTCGAACTGGCAGTCTTGATCGCCCAGATGCTCGTTGAAGCCCTTGACCACACCAACCACACCATACGCCGCTCGTCCAGCCGGGCCCTATGAACCACCTCACGCACACCCGTCTTGCGGCCACCCACACTGCCCCTCACGGCGAAGCACTGCAGCGGCGGCACGGTCACCTTGACGCGCTTGTCGCCCTGCTGCTGGTATCTCGTCCCGCCCACCACCTCCCTGTTGCTGCTCGTCTGGGTGGCCGCCGACTTGACGAAGTGGCCGACGGCCGCACGCACGCGGCGCCTCAGCATCGACTCGCCAATGAGGTACTGGTTGATGGCGGCCACAGCAGGGGGGGGCTCGTACAGGAAGGCGCCGATCTTCCATCCGATGGCCTCAGCCTCGTGTGGGCCGAATGCCATGTTGGATGGGGAGGGGTGGGGGTGGGCGCCGTCGTGGTGGGGGGCGAGGGGCAGCAGACGGGCGAGAAGCATCGAGTGGTCGCGCTGGGGGGCGAGGGCGCCGTTGATGGCCGACAAGACGACCTCGGACAGCTCATTGAGCACTGTGGCATACTCGGCCAGCACCAGCTGGCGGCGACGGCGCTGCTCCTCAGTGGCGGTGGGCATGCGGGCGATGGATGGGGCCGCCCCGCTCCGCAGCAGCACGCCGATGGTGGCCTTGTGCTCGCGGATCCGTCTTTGGTGCCGCTCCTCCTTTCCCTGTCCCTCTCCTTGCTGCTCCTGACCGAGCGCCTCGGCAGCCATGGCGAGGGGTGTCATGTTGGGCAGGTTCGGCATTCCTCTGTTGACGTCTTCGGCTGTGAGCTGCCGGCACAGCCACTCGGCCACACAGTGGGAGCCGAATGCTACGCTGTGCAGGGGCGTGAAGCCCCCGGGGTCTGTTGCCGTCATGTCGGCTCCGTGGCTGGTGATGAGGGTGAGGTACTCGTCGATGAAGGACTGGGAGAAGGTGGAGGCCCTGGCTGCCAAATGGACCAGAGTGTGACCGTACCGCTCCGCTGCGAGTGTGTTGTCGTGTTGGATGAGGCGACGGAAGACCGACATGAGGGCCGCCTCGTAATCGCGAGTGGCGGGAGGGCCATCGCCACGGATGTAGGGGAGCTGCATCACCGTGAATCCCCGCACGTCGACCTGACGCGCCAGGAGGGCCTCCATTGCCGTCAGATTGCCAGCCGCAATGGCCAGCTTGATAGGCCGCTCTTCCCCTCCGGCCGCATTGACGTCCGCCCCGCCGTCGATGGGGGCGTTGAGGATGTCACGCTGCAGCCGACGGGAGGGCCACTGTGGCAAGACAACGGGCGCTTCCGTCAGCCCAGGGCCGCGCGTGTAGAGGAATGGGCGGTCTGTCGGGCTGTCGATGGCGAAAGACAGGCAGCTGTATCGCCAGAACCGGACCCCTCCTGAGATGCCGCGGGCGCGCAGGCCGCCGATGGCTCTCGGGTCGGCTCCTTGACGGATGAGCCGTGTGACTTGGCTCCCTCCCTCGGTGAAGGTGCGGCGAATGCAGCCCTCCAACAGCTGCCGGCTGACGCGACTGACGCCCTCATCGGGGACGATGTCGACGTCATCCAGCCCCTTGCAGCCGGGTGGCACAGCAGGTGGTGCTTGCGACGAGGCAGACGACGGCTGGGCCATCACGCAGAGTCACGCACACCTGAGACAGACAAATGCACGCAAACCATCTCTGATGCCTCTCTCTTTCTCTCCACCTTGTGCTCTCTCCGATCTGTCTGGAAGTGGCCAGAACCCCAAACCCCAAACCCTGCTGAAAGCGTGCTATGTCGCCTTTCTGCAGCTTTTGGATGCTGCTGTCACTCTGTCTGCGACGAATAGCGGCCTGGCAGCACCTTCCTTCGCTTGATCTTCTCCCTGGATCATCATCGCCATCTCATTTCCGGAGGGCACCTGTGGCACTGTTGAGGGCGCGGGCGGCCGCCATGACGACCCAATCGGCTGCACATCAGACGGAGAGGGCAGATGTGGTGCTCTACACCGGTGGGCATGAGTCAGATGAGTGCCTCACTTCCCACACACTCCTTCCCTGCAATGGTGCTCGTGCGTTTGTTTGCTTGTGTGTTTGCAGCGCGGTCGTCTTTTCCCGCATTCAACGGGTGGAAGCTCACCATACTGTTGGAGGAGCTAAGCATCCCTTACAAGATCTCGCTGCTGGACCTGGACAAGAGAGAACACAAACAGGTGAGTGAGGCAAACCACTCAGTCAGATCAGTGGCACTCATCGCCACGTGCTGCGCTGGCTGAGAGATCCTCTCTCTTTGATGCCCGCCTGCAGGAGTGGTTCCTCGCCATCAATCCCAATGGGCGGATACCGGCCATCGTCGACTACACGGCCACGCCGCCCGTGTCGGTGTTTGAGAGCGGCGCAATCATGCTCTACCTGGCGGAAAAGTATCAGAGGTTCATCGGGGACCCAAGCCACCCCACACAGCGGTGAGTGAGCCGATAAATGACGCACGCGTGTCTGTCGTCCCTGCCGGCCTTACCCATGGTGTCTGTGTGTGTGTGTGTGTCACTCGATCGACAGGTGGGATGTGATTCAGTGGCTGTTCTTCCAGTGCAGCGGGGTCGGCCCCATCCAGGGCCAGGCCCACGCCTTCCTGCGCTACGTGCCTGAGAGGCTGCCCTATGCCATTGAACGCTTCCAAGGGGAGACCCGAAGGCTCTATGAGGTGGTGAATGAGCGGCTTGGCAAGTGCACTTACATAGCTGGCGACCACTACTGCATCGCTGACATGGCCCTGTACCCGTGGCTGGAGTACCACCAGTGGGCAGGGGTCAGCGTGGCCGACCTGCCGCATCTGCAACGATGGCTGGAGGAAGTCCGACAACGGCCGGCCGTGGAGAGAGCCAGGAAGGTTGGTCTGGCTGGCAGACAGACAGACAGGGAGGGAGGGCCACACACATGATGAGTGCCATCATGATGATATCCTCTGTCTGTCTGTTTGTTGATTCATGGGACACTTGCTCAGCTGAGCATGGAGGGGAAGGACATCGACACGCTGCTCGCCAAGGCCGCTGACATCCAAAAGGTGCGTTCGGGAGGGAGGGATGACGGATGGATGTGCAGTCTGCCCATTGTGTGTGTGTGTTTAGGTTGTCGAGGGGAGCACGCTTGACAAGACCGATAAGACCAAGACGTATTAGGGGGACAGACAGACAGCCATGGCGGTCGGCCTGTTGTGGGCCTTGTCAACGGAAATGGATATACTCATGCATTCACATAATAATAATAGTAATGGGCATTTATGTGATGGACACATTTGTCTGTCAGCCCCGCCGCACTCACTTGTCCTCGTCGCCAGTCAACTGCACGTAATTGATGGAGTCAGTCAGCAGCACTCACTCGACCAAACACCAAGCAAGCGCTAAACACACACCAGCCTGGCCGGCCAGCAGTCACTAGTTACACTCACTACACACACTAGACATGCATATGGCATCAGGCAAGCGGAATGAATCTACTCAATGATGAATATGTCAATTATGTTATATATAGAGGACGGGCGGGAGGCCCTTTATCGCCTCAGACGCAAACAAACACTTCACACCAATTATGCTTAGCTTAGCCTAGACGTTCTGACGTGTAGACAGACAGACAGACAGACAGACGTTCATGGGATGCACATAGACAGACGTTGAGAGCACAGCTAAACCCTTGACCCACACACCCAGCCCTCACCCCTCCCACTGACCTCAGCAGTAAGTCAGTCAGGCAAGAAACAAGAAAAGACGCCATGCAGCCAGCATGAAGGGAGGGAGGATGCAGTCAATGCAGTCACAGGATACACACACACACACAGAGGCAGACCATGCCACGGCCGCTGCCTCATTCATCCATCTGTCAAAACCTCCCTGCAGCCTGCCCTGCCTATATCTAGTACATATGATCCATATGATCCATTCATTCTTCCAACTCTTTCAGTCCCCCTGAGTGAACTCGTGCATATGATAGACGTGCCCGTGTTCATCCCCCCTCACTCTTCAGGGCAGATGCACACCTCAACGTCATACGGCTCAGCCGCATCCCTCTCCCTCTCCCCATCCCCCTCCCCCGACACGCCACACGATCGGGCGACAGAGCGCCCCGACTCCCCTCCACCACACGCAGACACCGGCGCAGCATCAGCCAGCGCACCCGTGGCCGTCTTATCGTGGACGGGCACGGCTGCACGAGTGATGATGGCCATCTCGGGCGTAGCGGCGGTGAGGTCGTCTGCCTTTTGGCGCTTCTGGGGTGGCTCTTGGTGGCTTTGTTGGGCTGCCAGGGATTCGGCGGATCGCTTGCTGCCACTGACAGTCTGGTCGGCGACGTGGCCGGCCGATGGTGACGCAGAGAATCTGACTTGTGGATCGCGGATAGGAGACTTGATGGAGCGGTTACCTGCAGTCACCATAGATCAAGTGCAGGGATGGATGGAGTGAGTGGCTGTGTTGTCGTGTGGCGTCTCGGCTGACCTGGCGATGTGCCCATTTGCTGCCCACTCCCCAGTCTCTCCAGTGCCGAGAGGGCGGTGGACCGGCTCGCCATCATGATCTGGTCACGCCCCCGACGAACGAGGTCAGACAGCCGTCCCCGCCCTCCGTCTGCATCAGCTGCCTCTGCAGACGCTGACGACACTGCAGGCTGCTCTGTCGCGGGGCCAGCCTTGTGACGAGCGCCCTCTGCTGTTGTAGCATTGCGGCCACCTGAAAGGATAGACAAGAGAGGAAGAGAAGACCAGCAATCGATCCACGCACTACGGTGGAATGGTTGCTGTAGGGAGCACCTGGTGTATCTCCCCCTTGCAGCGTGTTCAAGGCCTCCCGAGCCTTGGCGCCTGATACGATGTCGTCGACGACGCGCCGCCCAATCAGATGCCGCCTCAGGTCCAAGGGCGTGCTGTTGATGCGGTTCTCCAGCTTCTTGGCCTCATCGAACGCCTCATACACCGCACGCACACTCCGCCGCTCCTTGCCCTTGCCCTTGCCCTCCAGCCACACCGTCTTGACCACCCGGCCCCCCACAGACACCAGAAAACGGGCAGGCTCCGAATAGTCGGCAGATTGGTAGCGGATCGAAGCCTGAGTGAGCTGCGGCCGCAGGTGCTGCACCGCTGCAAAGAAGGCCTCATACACGGTCGCAGTCGTCTCCTGTCCGATCGGGAAGAGCCTCTCCTCGGACCCCTCACACACGAAGGTCCGTCGCCGGGAGTCCCAAGATAGTGAAGGAGGCTCGGGGGAGGCCGCCCGGAAGCCCCTGGCCATCTTGATCGCGAGACGGTCAATGCCAAGCGCCGCCACACCACTCGACGGCGAGACAGTGCTTGAGCTGGGCGCAGGAGGCTGCACCGGCTGAAGAGATGGCTGCACCAGTGGTGGTGGTGGTGCTGGTGGTGGTGGTGGTTCTGCTGCTGCTATGTGCTGCTGGTGGTGTTGTGTGGGCTGTGCAGGGGCTGCGGGAAGCGACGTGCCTTGGTCAGACTGTGGGGGCGCTGGGGCTGCTGCAGGTGGGCTAGGGGAGGGGTCTGGCGTGGCCGGCGGGTGGTCGGGGGGCAGGCTTGGCGGCTGGCTCGGCTGCTTCAACAACTCCTGCTTCCATTCTTCCGCCGTTGCCTGACACAGCGCTTTCGCCCGCTCGGCCGATCCACACTCAGCGACAGAAAACCGCTGGCAACCGATCCTCTGCCAGCCGATCTTACGCCCTCCAAGAGACGCACTCACAAGCCATGATTGGTTGTCCGGTTCATACTTGCACTGCACGGCGGCCTCTTGCGGCTGCTGTCTCTGCCGGCGAATCTCCTGCTCTCGCCCCTTCATGCTCCAGAAGCTGACAGCGCATCGACGGGCAACCTGACGAAAGAAGGAAAGGCACAGAAAATGTGCCGGTGTCGTGTGGTGTGTGTCCCTCCCTCTCTCCCTGTCTCCCCCTCCCCCTGTCTCTTCCTTTCCTCCCTACCTCCGATCCACCAAGTGCCGTCATTGAGAAGGCCTTCGATCGTGGGAAGACCGAGCCGCCACTTTTGTCGCACCAGAATGCCACCCACGCCTGCATGACACACATCAATACATCTCCGCCGTACACGGCGAGGAAGGGACTAAGTGAGTGAGTGAGTGAGTGAGCTTACTTGCTGCTTCCTATCAAAGCTGACGCCCTGGCCACTTCGTGGGGTCGGAGGCGTCCATGTCTTGCACACGCCTCCCTTGTCCCCGAGAACCTTCCCGAGGAGAGCGCCCGGCTCGACCGTTGCCGGAGCGGCCGGAGTGGGGGGCGCTGGGGGTAGCCCCTCACCACCCTCACCACCCTGTGACCTGGGCTGGCTGTCGCTGCGGGGGAGGGGTGGCGGTGGTGGGGAGGGAGAGGGGGACGGGTGGGGGCCATGCACGAGCAAGTTGGTGGAGCTGTTGGTGAGCCGCCCATCTTCTGACCCGCTCCTGCTGCTGGTCTCGCCAAGCAGGGCATCGATGCTCGGCCTCGATAGGGGCCGGGCAGGTGGAGCGTCATGGTTCTCCCCCTGCCGCCCTCCTTCCTCCTCCTGCTCGGTGGCGTGCAGCTCCTTGGCGGTGCATGATCTGGGGAGTGGCACGTCCCGCCTCGCGAATGCCAGGAGGGTTGCATTCTCCTCCCTGGCAGCCACCGCCTTCGCTATGAGGAGGCTGAGAGCGTCCGTTGTCATCCCTGGCAGCCACCGACCTTCCAACGATGTGAGGCCGCGGGCCGCGCGATAGTGCCGGGGATGCTCCCCGGCAGCTACCGCCTTTGATATGAGGGAGGGGAGGTCGTCCGCGTCGCCTTGCGGTGATGTGGGGGCGCGGGCCGCCCGAGAAGCAAGCAGATCGCGATCCCTCCACAGGCGAGGGGCCGGGTGAGGTGGTGGGTCGATGTGTGGCTCGCGGGGCCCCGACGGACGCACGTCGTCCGTCGAGAAACCTGCACAAGACAGACACACGAGGGATGGCGTCGAGTACAACCAAAATGCGTCGGCTTTGCAGCATTGATTGGTCTGCGTACTTTCCAGCCTGAGCAGCGAACGTGGCTTCTGTGTCTTGCCAGTCCTGTTCCGGCCGCTGTTGCGCCGCCGTTGCCGCCTGGGCGGCGAGTCCACGACGTGGTCGCGGTGCCGCGGGTTTGGGCGTCTGATACGCTTGGGGCGGCTCGACAGGGCAGCAGGTGGAAGAGCCACGGGGGCTGGGGCGGCATCTGACATATACAAGTGCGGGAGAAACGTATACTGTCTGTGTGTAAGAAGTGACTTCTCTCCTCACCGTCCTTTTGATTGCTGTCGTCCTCCGCCGCTCCATGGACAGTGGGCGGCGCGTCGCTGACAGCCACAGCCGCCAACAGCGGAGACCGTTCCCTCGGCAGCATCCGCAGTCTCTTGGCCTCACGACTAGCCGTCTGACAGAAGGCCACCGCCTCAGCCGACGGCTCACCAGGCAGGCAGTCTAGCGGCAGTGACCCACACAGCCCGTGCCTCCTCACAAGGTCATTGCGGCCGGTGACAGCCAGCCGCAGCGATCTCACCAGGCCGCCCATTGTCGGCTCGTCGGGCTGATACAGACGGGGAGGGTGCCTGAGGCCGCCTGGCGGGTCGAGGGTGACGACGAACACGGGGCTGGCAGAGCCGCGCCACCTGGTCCATCGGATGCCGAGCGACCGAAAGAAGAGCTGCACGTCGTCGCTGTAGAGGGCGAGGGCGTCTCGGTCTGGACAGGCCTCACAGGCCTCCTTGTAGGACAGCAGCAGAGCCTGCCCTTGCAAGAAGAGCGACGATGACGGCTCGGCAACCACTGAATGAACCACGGACAAGCAACAAGCAACAAGCAATGAACACACCATCAGGTCGGGCCCGTGCACGGCCCGTGTGGTGTCTGCTGCTCACCATGCTCCAGTTGCTCAGCTGACGCCCAGCTGGCTGCCGGATCAGGGGCTGGTTGAGTGCTGCCTGTAGCCGTGTTTTGTGCTGCTTCGTCTTCAAGTTGCCTCTTCAGCTCCTCCATCCCCACTGGCCAATTGCCACTGGCAGGGGGCGCCTCGAGCTGCTCCTCTGTCGTTTGTGGATCGGTCAAGCTCCGGCTGTGCGAGCGGCTCCCCTGGGGCGGCTCGGCGCGTGGGAAAGAGATGTGGACGCTTTCGGTCAGCAAAGCTCGCACATCCTCAGGGTTCGGGTTCAAGGAGCAGGGTTCGTTCAGGGTTTCGTCCCTGCCAGTTGCCTTGCCCCAAGCCGTCCTGCCCAGGCCGTCCTGCCGTCTGAGGACACGCTGATCTGTTCATCCACTCATCCATCCGTCTGTCTTCGATCTGCCTGTCAAGTCGTCTCCTCGTCGGTTTGCCCTTTGCGCCTGTCGAGCCGAAGTTCTCACCACTGCCGCGAGTAGCCAAGATGTTCCGCTACGACCCATTCGGTAACGCACACACACACACATGCAGGGCACATCACGTCGTCTGTCTGCCTGCTCACCTGTGTGCTGTATGTGCCGTGCCCTCTCTCTCTCTCCGTGTTGTTTGATGGCTGCAGGTGCCGATTTCCGTTCGCTGGGCCGTGAGCTGCGTCAGATGCAGCGCCAGATGGACTCCCTCTTCAACGACGTCGGCCGCCTCAGCGGACGCCCTGCCGGCGTGGGCGTGATGCTCACCGACACCACACCGGCCGAGCAGGAGGGCGCCACCGGGCAGATAGCGCAGCACGTGAGCGAGGAGCGGCCGCCCAGCAGCATCTCGTCGCTGCTGACCTGGGCGCCGCGGATGGACATATCGCACGACGACAACAACAATGTCATTGTGGCCGCTGAGCTGCCCGGGATGACCAAGGAAGACATCAAGGTACGTGACGTGGGCATGTGGATCGACAGAGAGAGGGAGGGAGGGGGAGGGAGGGGGGCATCCATGGCCTCTCACCTCACCCTTGTGTGTGTGTGTGTGTCTTGTGTTGTGTTGTGATGTGTTCAGTTGGATTTCCAGGACGGTTTGCTGAGCATTTCTGGCGAGAGCAAGAAGGAAGACAAAAAGGAGGGCGAGGGCTGGCTCTACCAGGTACATCACACACATGGCCATCGATGGGTACACACCACACCTCCCTCTGTCTGCCTGTGTGTCTGTGCGTCTTAGGAGCGTCAAGTGGGCAAGTTCCACCGCTGCCTGCGTCTGCCCAACACCAACGAGGCCGCCATCACCGCCCAGTACGACAACGGCGTCCTCAAGGTGACATGCCCACAGAAGGAGCCCGTCCAGCCCGTCAAGAAGCAAATCACCATCCAGTGACCTACCTTTCACAAGCCATAGAACACACAGATGGGGTAGGGGCAAGGACTGGTTGTGTTTTTTCTAATCGTGTGCGTAAGTGCTCCATCTCGACGGCCTTGTCTCGCGGAAATCGTCATGAACATGGCATGGTGGTAGACGACCACTATTCCATGTCGCTGGCTGGTGGCTGTCTGGCATGTTCGTCTGAGAAAGTGATGGCTGCCCGTCTGTGTGTATGAGTAGCTGCTGGAGTCGCTGCCCGGCTCATCCCACCCACTGCGCGCGACTTCGGCTTCTTCTCTCTCTCCTTTTCCCTTCTCTCTCTCTCTCTCTCTCTCTCTCGCCATCTGTTTGGGTATATGGCTGGCTGCATGCCTGGGCTGGTGGTGGTTTGTCGAGCGTCACTCATTCACACGCACAAGCGGGCGGCCTCACTGCCTGCCAGTCCTGTGTCGTGTGTATACGTCGCGTGAGTGTGTGTGAGCAAAGCATGTGGCGGCTCTCTTTGTGAGCCGTGCTATGCTGTGCTGCCGGTGGGGGAATGGGGACGTAACACCAACACACTCAAGCAGACAGACAGACAAGGGATTTTCGCAGCACAAGAGACCCAATTTTCTCGACATGGCACGGTTACCGTTGAGTGAGTGCCTTGTCTGTGTCTGTGCCTACTTGTGTGTCTGTCTGTCTGTCTGCTGCATGTCCCCCACTATGTGTGTGGAGCGTGTCCCTTTACTTTTGTAGTGCTGGCTGTCACCATCTTGAGGTGGCGGCGGCTGGCCCCGACCTATCGCACTATGACATACGCCATGCTGCATGCTGCTTGTGTGTTGGGCGTATGGCGATGGATGGATGGATCAGTGGGAGGGGCGAGAGACGGACTCACATTCATGGTATCTGTGTGTGTGTATATGTGAGTGTGTGGGCTGGGTGGTGTTTGTCGACAGAGGGGAGGGCGGGCGACTCGCAGACTAAGGTGACTCGCTGCATGCCCATGGGGGACAGACACGGTCACGCAGTTGGTGGATGAGATGAATCTGATGGATGCGTACCGCATGGTCGAAAAAGGATTACGATAAACGCGATAAACGTGTCCACACAGCAAAGGAGGACATCGACGCCCACCCGGATGGTCAGACCCATCCAGCAAAACCACATTCTACACCACACTCACGGCATTCATCCCCTCTCTGGTTCGTGCCTCACTTGAAAAGGACCCGTCTCCTCCTCTCTCTCTCTCTCCCATCCACCCGGTCTGCTGGACACTCCTTCTCTATTGCTCCAGTGTAAGTTCGGTATCGTCCGTCTTGACCACCACGAACGGCGATCCGGCCGATGCCAGGGCCCCATCCACAGCACCAGACGCCAAATAGGCCGGGGAGTGACGCACCTGGAGCTGGTTGAAGCTGACCAAATCCTGAGTCACGTCCTCGCTGAAGATCACACGCTCGGGGTCCGGTGTGTTGTTGATGACGGTCATAATGAAGTCGGTCTGGACATCGCCGAATCGGTCGTGGACGCAGTAGGGGATGCTCACGACCAGTTTCTTCGTGGACGGCAGGCGGGCGGCGAGCTCGGGCGTCGTGAAGGGGTGGTTGATGGGGCAGGTCTCTGGCCGGAATGCCCCGATAGGCTGTGTGGGCAGAAAGCTCAACCCCACCTGGTCCACATGGCCGGTCACGTCAAGACACTCGAGCGCCAGCTGTGCGAGGAGGCCGGGGGCGGCCTCACTTGGCGGCGGCTGGCCCGTGCCGTAGCTCGTGTCGTATCGGCTGGGGAAGTCGGCAAGACAGAGGATTGCCCTTTTGAGCTGCCCCTTGACTGGCGCGACCAGCTCCCTCACTCCGCCCTCTCGAACCAAATGGATGGACGGGAGCAGGAAGTCGACGGATTGCAGTCGCGGGAAGCGGTTGCATGGGGCGGCTGGGAGCGACGGCAGCACGCCGTTGGTGACAGCAAGGGAGTCTTCGATGGTCAATTCGGTCAGCGACTCGAACACGTAGTTGCCGAAGCTGCCCCTGGCAGCCGGTGCCGCGCCCGACACAGTCTTGACCTTCATTGACTCAGCCACGCGGGCCATCTCGCGGATGATCTTCTTGGCCAGCACGTCGGTGTCCGTCAGGTCGAGACGCAGCAGCCTCTCGTCGAATGAAGAGGGCACATAGACGAGCAACTTGAAGGGCCGCTGGGCGGGCTTCTTATCGGCCATCTCGCCACTCGCATCGTCGTCATGGTCATTTGTAGGCACCATGTTGGGGAAGAGAGGCGCCCTCCTCCCGCCGCCCACAGACGGCTCACACACAGCTGCAGCGCTCGAAGACGACTGGGACGCGCCGCTGTCCACCTGATGGTGTGGCTGGTTGACCACGTTGGTCATGATGTTGTCGTCCCATGATGTGACGGGAATGGCTGTCACTTGAGTGTCGGCAGCCGATATGCCCAGACCAGCCAGCCGACGGATGGCCGTGTCGAGGGCTCGCAGTATGGTGAGAATGCCATCCGGCTCCAGGCCCACCACGTCAAGGCACACGCCGAGCGTCTCGATGCGGCCGACCGCCCCCTTGGCCTCCAGGACACTCAGCAGCGGCTCCCACGATGAGGGGTTCGTCTCCGTAAGAAGAATGCAGCCCAGCGAGGTCAGGTTGGTCAGGGAGGGGGCGGCCGACAGGAAATAGGTGAAAAAAGGGAGGCCGAAGAGTCTTACGTGGAGGTGGGTGAGGTGGGGCGACGCCTCGATCCAGCTCATGAGGTACCGGGGCGCAATGGAAAAGCTGCTGCTGACGAGTGTCTTGAGGGCGGGGAGGGACCATCGCCGATCATGGGCCGCGCCCTGCCACAGTGCGCCGCAGAGCACCACCTCCTCAATCTTGCCGAAGGTGACCCTCGGCGGCCGAGGGCTGTCGGTGACGGGCGAGACGGACGCGGTGGTCGTCTTGTCCTCCAGTCGACAGTTCCTGAGCGATGCCGCCGAACCCTCGAGCACCTTGGCGTACACTCCCCGATGGCCGAGGGCGCGGCCACGCCCCGCCGTCACCTCCTCAGTGCCCTCGGCCTCAGCGTCATTCTCCTCTTCTCGCCCGTCGTCACTGGCGGCATCATCGCCCGGCCGGTCCTGATATATATCGGGCCCCCGCGAGTAGACCTCGTCGTCTGTGGTGATGGCGGCCGTCTGCAGGTGGGTCAGCCGCCCCCGCAGCTGCCGCAGGACGGCCCGCGATGCTCTGCGCCACAGCTTGTGGGTGGCGGGGGTGATGATCAGTTGGCGGGTGACGAACGGCGAACGGCAAGTGTCTTCCATGGTCTTGTTGATGAGGGCCAGGCGGATGGCCTCCAGTGTTGGCATGTGGTCACACACGCCGGCCAGCTTCTCGGGCGGGACGCCACACAGCGACGCATTGGGCGGCGGGGCGGCCTGACACCGACAAACATCAGACAGACACATCCATGTGTGTGTGTTTGCTTCATGTGGTGTGACGACTCACCAGCTGTCGCCGTGTGACGATGTCGCTGGCGATGGCCTGGGCCTCCGGGCTGCTGAAATCTGACACACACACGAACACAGAACACACATCAGTGTATTTCACAGCACGTCTTTGTCGAGATTGCCATCTCACCTGTCGGCTGCTCCTCGTGGTGCTGCTGGGGCTCCTCATCTGCCTTGCCTGATGCACCGCCAGGCCGCAGGAAGCGACGAATATCAATCTGGCGGGACATGGTGGGATGTTGGTGGGCGGGCACAGCAGCGCAGCTCGTGTGTCCTGATGAGGCGGGAGGGAACGCCCGAGAGGCTCCGCAGCAGCAGCAGAGGACAGCAGAGGCCAGCAGCAGAGGCCAGCAGCTCCGAAGGCGAGTCAGCAAACGAAGAGATCTGACGAGCTCACACCAGCATGGTATCTGTTGAGCCTCCAAAAGGCTGAATCGTCACGAAAACGCGAAAAATTCTGGAGCACAAAGCTGCCAAAATCTGGCACACATACATTGACACAACAACAAATGCATCGTCGCATTTCACACGACATCTGTGTCATGACTGCCGCCAATCTCACCTGTCGGCTGATCATCATGGCGCCGCTCTTGAGGCTCTTGATCTCCCTTGTGCGTTGCCGCGGCAGGCAGCAGGAAGCGACGGATGTCAACTTGGCGCGGCATGACTGATGTGATTGATGGTGAGCGGGCAACTGAAAGGCAGCACGCAGCTCGTGTGTCCTGATGAGCTGAGAGGCAAAGCCCGAGAGGCGCAGCAGCACCAGAAAGGCCGGCGGCTCTCTGAAAGTGGGCGAGTCAACAAACCGAGAGATCTGGAGTGCCGATAGCAGGAGGGCACCTGCCGAGCCTCAAAAGGCGCTGATGCATGAAACGCTCCAGGTGTTGGTTGGTTGGTTAAGGGTTTGACGAGACACCTGTCCCTAAGCCCGGCGCTACCTTCCGGCGCAACCAGGCATCTTCTCTGTCCACAGCACACACCAAACAGGCAAC
>CDMY01000673.1:7101-30474 GCA_001179505.1 Vitrella brassicaformis | reverse complement strand
GCGAACCGCACCGCCCGCAGCGATGGGAGGTCGTCTACCGTCTTGACGACGGCCTCCTCGCCCAGCTGCTGCGCCTTGCCCATGTCCATGGACCGCACCGATGGGAAGACGCGGCCGAGGTTGAAGAGCAGTGGCTGTGGGAGGGGGTTGTCGGTGTCCCTGGCCGGCTGCAGGGTCAGGATGCGGGCTGAGCTGAAGACGAGCTTGTTTTAACGTGAGAAAGCCCGGATGATGTTGTCTTGTGCGATGCTGGTGGGGAAGCTCACCGATGTGGCGAGCGAGGCCGCCAGGGTGACTGAGGGTGGACGATTCGGATGCCGGCGTCTCGCTGTCGTAGATGTTGCGTATGGGGCTGCCTGGGTTGGTGGGCCACAGGAGGGTGAAGGGGAAGTCGAATAATACGCTGCTGCTGTAGTCCTCCTTGGCGTCGGGCCGCACACAGTACTGGTGTGTCGTGTGCCGCGTACTTTGTCTCGGCGGTTGACGCTGAGAGTGGCCCTGAACTCGCCTGTCGGTTCTTCGGTGGTGCTGGAGCTGGTGCTGGCGCTCTCGTCGGTGTCCTTCCTGACGATAGCTTCGTTGTAGCTCATCAGCCGTTTCAGCATGGCGAGCTCGCTAAAGACGGCGGCATACGTCAGGGCGTCCCTACCACCATCCTGCACACCAGGCGCACACAAAACGACTCATTTGACGCCGCGCTTGAGCAACGTGTATGTGTGTGGCGGGGTGGTTACGTCGGTGCGTGTGGGGTCGGCTCCGCTGTCCATGAGTAGGTCGAAGATGGCCTGGGAGCCCTTGGAGATGCTGCGGTACAGCGGGGAGGTGCCCTCATCCTGACAGACATATGGCTGAGAGATCAATACGTCCTTGTGGACGGCTGGGATCTGTGTGTGTGTGTACCTTGTTGGTGTTGTAGTTGAGGTCAGCCCCCAGGTCCAGCAGCAGCCTCACCTCACCATCTTGCTGTCCACATTGTCAATCTCATGGTCCAGCGGCCGACGACCACTGCACACAACCATACCATACACATTTTGGCACATCCACACACATGCGTACCTTGTCTCTCTGGCGTGTCCGGGCTGATACCTCCAGAAGCCATAGTTGGATGCACTCACCGCCTGCATGACAAGCATGCACACGGCACGTGATCACACACGCAACCGAAAGGTGAGGCGGTCTGTCGACAGCAGCTCTCACGTCGTTAAGGGGCTCCCCGATGCGGTTCTCGAGAGCCAGCTCTTCTGGCGTGGCTGCAGACAGGCACACAAGGGCATGCACACAACGGAATGCGGTTGCATGTGTCGTGTATGTGTGTTGGGTGGCGTACGGATGTCCTCAGGCCCCTGTGTGATGAAGTAAGTATTTATAGGGGTCCCATATCTCATTCAGAAAGTGCCCCTAAGGCAACACACACAATATCGACACACACACACACGTGTGCTCGTGCAAACAGGACCCGTGCGTCGCCTGGCCTGTGGTGGGGTTCAACTTGCCTGCCAGCTTGCTCGCCTGAGCAGACGCCGCCATCCGCTTCAGCTCCGTCAAAGTGGACGCCCTGCACACAGCCACACAGACACCCATCGGCCGCCATGCTGTTCGTCACTTTTTTTCTCGCTGCTTCCGTGGCAATTCCGGCACTTGTAGGCGGCAGGGTGTCCACCGCCGCTGCCTCTCGAGCTCCTCCCCAGCCGCTGCCACAGCGGCGATGCATTGAGGATGAAGGCAGATCTCGATGAGTCGTGGTGGTGGTGGTGGTGGGCAAGGGACAGATCGTTGCACAGCGGGACAGAGAGGCAGCAGGCATCAGGCTGAGCGCCAATGAGCGAGGGATCTGTGCAGTGGCTTCAACACATCGCCGCTTGTGCCTGTCCTTGGGGAGGGATCACTCGCTTCATCAGGATGCAGCCCCTCCCTCATAGCCGGCAGCGGTGCCGTACGCCCACGTGACGCCCCCTCCCCTCAACTGAACTGCATCCGTCCGAACGTACGCTGCACAAAAAACGCACCCCACACAAACATGAAAATCCACCCATCGTTCCATCCATCCATCCATCGATCCATCCGACCTTCGGGTGTGTGTTCTCACCACGTCGCTTCC
Organism: Vitrella brassicaformis; assembly: GCA_001179505.1. Classification (NCBI taxonomy): domain Eukaryota; family Vitrellaceae; genus Vitrella; species Vitrella brassicaformis. The sequence goes on along the minus strand of CDMY01000673.1, from coordinate 28,376 downwards.
ACATTCACCCTCGGACCAGTTGAGCCCCTTGCTGCTGTAGTCCACCTCGCCACGACAGCCCACGAAATGACGGCGAATCTTCACCATTCACCGTCAGGATGCACAGCGAAAAGGTCATCACGGTGACGAACGGCGGCATCTTTGAGGTCCGAATTCAAAACAAAAACTCAAAAAGATCAACTCAGAAACGTTTCAGCTGACCCGAAAGGGTGGCGCAGCAACTACCCATGGATTTGCCGCAGACGGCCATCAGCATGTCTGGTCTGGAGCAGGAACACTCGGAGGTAGGCAGCCATGGGACTGACGCATTGACAAACCATGCCTTCCTCAGTGTGTGTGCGCTCCTTGCAGATCAGCTGCCTGATGTACCGCTTGTCCGCACTGGACGCAGTAGATCTCTCATCGCACGTATGTCCTCCAGAGGAGAGCACTTACTGCCCTGACATTGGGAGAATGAGAAGAGAATTCGCACGCCACTGGTGGCGTTAACGACGTCTGTCTGTCTGTTTGTATGGATGTGTGTGTCATTAATGCATGGCTGCAGGATTGCTCGCTCCACATGATAGCTGCGTTGCATCAGTACGCCAAGTTGAGGGCCTCGCTCAAGGCCCTCGTCAAGGCGGCCACCTTCCCTCAGCCACGCACTGATGCATCGGTCAGTGAGCATACCAACCGATACAATTCCGAGCGGATGCGCTGTTCTGTCTGTTATGGTCAGGCCAAGTTAGATGACCTCTCGGCCGACGCCGTGGGCAGCCTGCAGAATCCCCTCGACCTGCAGTCTGTCGGCCGCCTCAAGATGACGGCACGACTCGTCAACGATGACCTCAAGATGGCCCTTCGTCGCCGACTGACCGTCGCCGTGGACAAGGCGGGTCTGACGGGCGTGGTGCGGTTTGCGCCTCAGCTGGGCGGCGGCGGCGTGATGAAGGCGCTGTGGCTGATGGAAGAGGGCGGCAAGTGGGGAGAGGTGGGCAATGGACTGAGGCTGGCGGGTCAGTGCAGCTACTGCCAACTGCCCATCACCATCAACGCTGTCGACCTGCAGAAGCACGACACCAAGACGGTAAGGGAGCATCTCACCTCACACAGCAGGGGGAGAATAAGGTGCGGTGCATCCATCGTCGTGTGTTCCTGTGTGTCAGGCCTATTTGTCGATGCCCCGTGTGACAGCCCAGTGGATGGTCGTCAGTCGGCATGTGGCCTTCCGTTGTGCCAATGGCCAGCAGGACGGCACCTTCGAGCTCTTCCGCGACCCCGCCACCAACGAGATCCGCGCATTCCGCGACGAGCCTGAGTTCGCCATCACCCTCAACCCGCCCCTGCCCACCACTGCCGTGCACCCCCTGCAGCAGCACCCCTTCCAGCAGCACATGAACCCAGATGACCCGCCCGTCCAGTCGGCCATCTACTTCGACGAAGAAGCCGAGGACGGCTGGACGGCAGGCGCGGCAGGCGTGATTGGCGACATCGCAGCGTCGATGAGCGCCTTCATCGTGGCCATGATCCTCCTCCATCACCATAAGATCGGTGTCCTACCGATCCACATCATGCACATGGACATCGATCGGTAGGTATTCCCGGGGCATACATGAGACCTAGAGTGGATCGCTGTCTGTCTGTGTGTGCATCTGTGTAGTAGCGTGAGGGGCGGCTATTTGGACGGCGTGCTGACGCAGTCGCCCCACACACCACTGGACGGATGCTCAGCTGTCGTGGCGTTCGAGGATGACGATGGACATGTACATCAGGATCATATGCTGACGGCATTCGACGACCCCTTCACAGCGTGGGTCCAATTCGGAGTCAGACCTTAGGACCGTCAGAAAGGTGAGTGAGAGACACGAGTGCAGGCAGGCAGACAGGCAGACAGACAGACAGGCGGACAGTCTCATCGTCTGTCCCGTTTCTCATATGGCAGTGGATGTCTTCCTGGTGACGACTGAGCAGCCAGTGCGCAGCCCGGGCGATCCATTCCCCGCCAGGCATCGACACACGGCAGCCCTGGCTCGGCGGTCGTTGGGCCCTGTCGCACCGGTCTTCCTCGACGGAGAGGCGCCGTAGAGGACAGACAAACAGATGACACCACACGGTGAGGGCAGCCAGGACGATGCAAAAGAGGCCGCTGCACGCCCCTCATATGTCTGTTTTTCTGTCGTCTGCGTTGCAGTTGGTGCAGGTGGATGTGTAGTGTAGTGTATGTACAGACAAATGCCTTTGTTATACAGACATTGGTTTGTCCATGCTTGCCTGTGAGTAGACTGGTCGGCAGCTGAGGGGGGGCGATCACTTTATGTGTTCATGAAATAAATCGCGCCATCTCTGCGGTTCTCCATGGGTTGTCCCAGCGTGCGTTGAGAGGGCACAACAGGAAGGGATTCACTGAAGAGGCATACATTCGTACGTCTTCGAGCGAAGGGAAGGATCTCGTAAAAGCGCACACACACATGCACAGGTTTGACGCCGTCATGCACACATGCAGAAATGAGCAGAAAAAGGAGAGAAAGGGAGAAGAAAGCAAAGCTCTGAGGGGGATATGTGCGATCGACCACTATAGTGTGCCCAAAGTGCATGTGGCGAGTGCCTTGCATTGCGCTGCGCTGCCTGAGGCAGCACCGCACGGCACACAGAAAGTGCGTTGGGAGAGCGAGTGGCTCGACCCCATTGGATACATCATGAAACAGACGGACAGACAAACAGAGAGACAGATAGACCGAGAGAGAGACGGGGGGGAATGGAGTAAACCGGGGGAAGGGGTGGAGTGGTGTGGGATGTGGGGGATGCTATCTATACAATACAGCAGCTGAGACACTCACTGATGTGATGGATACACATACAAAATAGATTAGAGGATGGCTTCCTTCAGAGTGCCTGAATGCAATGCGGTGATGTGATCCGCCGGTCAGCCAGGGGATATCGGGTGATAACAGAAAGGATCGCAAGCGAGGAGTGAGTGAGTAGGATGGCTGCCTCGCTGGGTAGAGTGGGATGGGTAGAGTGGGTGGGGTCGGTGGAGAGAGCTGGCTCGATTTGCAAAAGGCAGAGAGAATAGCATAGCATACACATGCACAGCACACGGGCACACAGTGGCTGCGTGCATCCCAGGCTACATCATAGTATGGCTATATGGTACAGTGCAGGCACGCACCTGCCAGCCCAACCACATTAATGCCCCAAGCTCCCAACGCCACGACCACACACACACACACACACGACGGCCAATGAAAACCGCTACATGGATCGACACGACACAACACAACACAACGCAACAACCACCCACACACGAAGACCCACGACCCAAACTCGCGTGCACCAAAACATGACTTGACGACGGCACATGGATGGATGTGAACAAAGGCATCATCTGAAAAAAGAACGTGCACGTACCTCGCTGCGAAACTTCCCTGCGCCCCACCACTGACTGGCCCATCTACCAGGCACCCATGCAGACACGCACCGCACGCACCACGACATGGATATCAGGACCGCCATTCGTCCATCAACTGAATCATCTGGGCGGCTCCTTCAGAGAGGGGCCCTTGTACTTGCGCATCCTGTCACGCCGTATACGCGGATCCAGCTCGTTGCGCACACCCTGACATACACACGCACAAAGCCACCGATAAGACGCGTCGTTATTAGAGCATGTGTCGTGTGTCACACACATGTGTGTGCACGTGTTGAGTGTTGACTTGCCTGCAGTGTGGATGCGATTGCCTCTGTCGCCCCGATGACGGGCCGGAGGATGCACAGCGGGATGCCCCGCACCAGCCCCTCCATCGCCTCGACGCTCGGACCGCTCCTGCAAGCAGACATCTCACAATATGATCGTCGATAATACATACATACTGCCGGCGTGTTGAAATGAATTTGCATGCGCACCTGTGCAGTTCCAATAAAGGCACAGTGACGGCCACGTCGGCGGCAGAGCGAACCTGACCCATCACACCAGAACAGAACACAACAGAAGAGTGTCTGTCTGCATGTCGATGTGTGTGTGTCTGACCCCTCTGGCGATGTTTTGCCATGCGTGTTCCACCAGTCCCTCCCTCATGGTTGTGGGTTGGTAGAAGGCGCCCCCCGCACCGATGTCCACCGCCGTCCAGTTCATCGAAGACGACCGCCAACCCTCCGACCCGCCACACACCTCCTGCTGCTCACTCTCAGCTGGCTCCACTTGAGGGGCGGCAGAAGGAGGGGCTGGGTGAGCAAGAGGGGACACGCCTTCATCCTCGGGGGAACGGTCACCATCCTCTGCAGGCGACACCATCACACATTTCCATCCATTCATCGACAAGCCATTGGCGCGCTTTGTCGGTCATACTGTGGGTGTCCCGCTTCGCTTACCGGGCGTGTGTTGTGTGGCGTCAGGTAGCGCGCGAGGGTCGACTGCGTCCGTCGGGAGTCGGAACCGGGATGAGGGGTACGCGGGGACATTGGGGAGAGCCACCTGCCTGTCGACCGTCTCCAGCACGTACTGCGTCCCCACCACAACCTTCTCCGTCAAATTGCTGAGGGAGGGCAGTGGGTGGGTGCCAAACAAACAAACACACAAACATACATAAGACGGCACGCGCAGTCTCTGTCTGTCTGTCTGTCTGTCTGTTTGTCTGTGTGGCGTACATGGTCTCGACTGTGATGTGTTTGAGAAAAGCCGTGGCGCCCCTGAGCAAGTTGCGCGAGAAGCGCGCGTCGCCCATCCCGGGGCCCTCGCCGTGCACCGTGGCTGCGATGGGACCGACTTGTTGCGGTGGCGCCTGTTGCGTGTCGAGCATGTGCTGTATGGGTGTGCGGAAAAGATCGGCGATGCCGCCCCCGATGTTGACGAGCGAACGGATGGGCGTTATGCCGGACAGACAACGGAGCACCTGAGACCTGACGACATGCAGACAGACAGACAGGGAGCATAAGGGATTGAAAGGCTGGGTCGGTTGTGTCTGTGCTGTTTTTTTACTGTGTGCACCTGTCAATGTCTTTCATCCAGTGCATGGCCAGCTGGTCGCCGAGGTGCGTGAGCCCCGAGATGCCCCTCAGCGTGACACGGCCGAAGGCGACCTCCAGCCCCTCCAGCAGGGGCAGCACATTCAGCAACTCGTACCACTCTCCCCGACGCAGCGCAGACAGACTCACACGCTTGGACCTGAGGATGTGCACACCAACAAACACACAGACATGGACATCTATCTCTCCACACAGAGTGGTACGGACGGCCATGTGCTCAGCTCACCGGTAGTCGACAGAGATGAGGAGTGCATCCATGAAAAAGTGCTGGATGAATACTGGCAGGGGGGACGACAGCACAGAAGCACCAGCACCAGCAGCCGCAGCGCTGGTAGGCGACGACCCGCCCCCACTCCCCAACTCCTCAGAGGCTGTCCTGCTGGGTCTCTGCTCGTCGCCGTCATCGGGCCTGGACTCCTGGCCCGCAGACGCCCTCTTCTCGACGATTTCTGGCATCCTGACGTGCTCGAGGAAGGCGGCGATGAACTCGAGGGTGTCCTGGTCGATGGTGACGCGCAGAGGCATCACGCGGACGTCCACACGGTACTCGTTGGGACACCAGCCGCTGTCAGAGGAGGTGTGGCTGCTCAGCACCACCAGCTCGTCAAGCACCACCGACACCATGTCCACCGACGGCCCTGTGGTGGGGCCGGGGCTGGTGGGGCTGGTGGTGGTGGCGTGGGGCAGCCTGTGCGCGCCGTCATCCAAGTAGCAGAGGACGTACTGGAAGACAGAACTGCTCACACAGTCCTGGACGCCCACCTCCTGAAGAACCAACCAACGAATGCAGGCAGCCACAAATACATACATCGACCCCATCACGCCTCAGTGTCCTTTCTCATTCATTCGCTGACCCGGACGTTCCACATCCAGCGCCGCCTGTAGAGGGCCGAAAGCGACTCACCGTCCCCGCCGGCCCCCCCAACACCCCTCCTGTCGGCGTCAAAGCCGAACATCCGGCCCAGCACGTGCTCCAAACGCACGCACACACTCTCGTCTGTGCGGCTGCACGACAAAGGACAGACAGGGAGAGATTGAGAGGTAGGTGCTGGTGCATGATGCATTTGATCGGCAGAACTATGCTTGTGAGATGGTGGTTGGTTGTGCTGACCCCGGTGTGGTGCGATCGGTGGGTGCGGTCTTGGGTGATGGGGGCAGGTCGGTGCCGCCGTGGAAGGCCACCGAGACCTCGTCGCATTCGAACGTCAGCTGACACCGAAGCACACAGTCCGCGTGGGGGTACCTACGCAACACAGACAGACAGACAGACAGACAGAGAGACAGAGAGACAGAGGGTCAAATATGACATTTATTGCACTCCACCAGTGTCACGCTTTGCCCCCCGCCAATGCACTGCCAGCTTGCATACCATATTTTGAGCCTCTCGTGCTCACTGGCTTCATCGAAGCCGTCCAAACCCTCGCCCTCTCCCCCGAGGTGTCCATCCACAATCCGCACGTCCGCCGGGTCCACAAACCACCGCGCGTTGGCATCGATCCCGCCACTGTCATGGTCACTGCCACCATTGGTATCAGCAGAGGGGCAGGGCGCCTCGCTGACGGGAGTGAGGGGTTGTTGGTGCTGGTAGGTGGCGGACGGCACCACACTGTGGAAGTCGGGGAAGGTGGCGTGGGCGTGGGCGGGGGGTAGGCGGGCGGTGAAGGTGCAGCTGGTGCGCAGCTGTTCCTCTATCGCCTCTTGCACCTATTGTCCATGCATCCGTCACACGACAGACACAACCCACCCAAGGCATTGCATCAACCAACAGACATACACATACATCAATACACCTGGGACTGCAGCAGTCAGCTCACAGCTCACCTGCTGCCTGGCTTGTTTTTCCTCCATTTGCAGCGCCTGCACTCTGCCCCTGGACGCCTGCTCGGGCGACAGGAGCAGCAGCGTCACCTCATCCTCCCCAACGCCCCCACCCGTGACCACCCTCTCCCTCTCCCTCTCCCTCTCCGTTGCACCAGCGGCGCCCCTCTCGTCATATGTGACACACGTCGAGTAGATGGACCGGTTGGCCGCCTCGGCAGACCGCACATAGTCCTCAATCACGCACTCCCGCATACCCAAGGCCTTAAGCTGACCCCCGGCGTCGTTCTCTCGCCTCACAGCCCCTCTCGGCTGCTGCTGCTGCTGGTCGAGTTGATGTCTTGCTGCAGCAGCCCGCCTTGACGGGGACCCGCCATGGTTTGCCTCTGCTTGTCGCTCTGCCTGGGGGAGGGAGCAGGCATCAGGGGTGGGCAGGAGGGGTGGGCGCCTCTGCTTCTTGCCAGTGGTCGGGGGCTGCTTCTGCTTCTGGTGAGTCGTTGGCGCGAATGCGTGAAGGTCCACCCCTTCCAACACGTTGCGGTCGACCATGTGCCTGTCGGCGTGGCTCAGCGGGGACGCCTGCGGCGTCGATACGGCCGGCCTCGCTGCGACCTGGGCGTGAGACGCAATCGCACCACCAGCCTCGCCGTGAGGGGGCGGGGTGGCATCCACAAGGGGGTAGGCGGGGGGGAGTGGCATGGGGCGAGATTTGGGTGACGAAGGCGCCTCGTTCTTGGATGTCTCGGTGAGGTCGGCCACCACCCACAGCAGCGACCGGGCCGTGTCGGTGCAGAGGTGCACATGGGCCGTGCTCACCCGCACGTCCACACCCATCACCACACGGCCGTCACCTTCAGTGTCACCGTCACCGTCAAGACGCGTCACGTAGCCTCTGCTCGATGCGCCGATGACGCTGCCTAGATGGGCGAACCCTAAGGTCTGCAGGTGGGCGTGGGGCGGCAGCGAGCAGTGCGCAGAGGGGAGGGTCAGGGGAGGGAGGGGGGCCGTGGGAGGGAGCGAGAGGGAAGACCGCACCACTGCTGTCGTGTCGGTGAGGTACACGTGTGCCTCGCGGATGGTGGCCTTGACGACCTCTGGATGTGCCACCGGTCCCCCCCTACCATTGCCGCAGTCGGCGATTCCCCCAGCCTCCTCCACCCACACCCCCACCGACCAGTCTCGCCGCCGCCAAGACCTGCCTGTGGCCGGCGCAGGTGTAGCCATGTCGTCCTGCTTCTTCATCCGATGGACAATGCCCCTCAGCTCGTCCCTGCCCCACCGCGGCACCAAAACAAGGGACTTACTCAGCCGCAGCCGAACCACGGCGCCTCTCGGGGCTTCCCTCTCCTTGCCTCGTAGTGCCTGCTCGTCCTTGACGCTTGTGGGGGTCTGTGGGTGTAGCTGTGGTGGTGGTGGCTGGCAGCCGTGCGCGATGGCCGTGGCAAAGCGGACCAGTGGGGGCAGGGAGTGCGAGAGCGAAGGGGAGACGCAGAGGGAGAGATTGGCAGACGACAGGATGATGCGCGGGGGAGGCGGGCAGGGGTCGCCGGGGGTCGAGGACGGAAAAGAGAGACAGGTCGACAAGACGCACGCGTCGAGGCTGCTGCTGGCGTCTGCTGCTCGGTCCATGTGCGAGCCGTGAATGGCCCCGAGAGCGGCAAAAAGCGGGTTGACAGGGATGAGACCGTCATCAGAGTCGCCCCTGCCGTCACCGTGAGACCCCACCTGCCCACCATGGAGACACCTAAGGATCGTCTCGCCCTGCACGGCGACCTCTGCCCGCTGCACCGTGGCCCCGAGCCCCCCCGGGACGCCCCTCACCCACACCTTACTGATCCGCAAGGCAGCGAGCGGACCACATCCGCCGTCCGCAGTGCGGCCGCAGTCGAGCAGCAGCTGCTCGCACAACACTTGCACGCCCATCGTCGGCTGGGGCAGTGGGCTTAGGGGTCGGTGGGGACCGTCCCGGGGCGATGCGATGGCTGATGAGGGGGCGGGTGTGGGGCATGGGGATCGGGCGAGGGAGGGGGGAGTGGGGGTGGGCGTGGCTGGGCTGTGGGAGACGGCCGTGTGGTAGGTCTCGGAGGAGGTCTGGCTGGGAACCGCACTGGTGGCCGAAGTCACGTCCCCCCATTCGCGGCAGAAGCGGTGCATGACCCGCACCAGCAGAGGGGTGTCCCTCTCGTCGATGGTGGCCTCCACCGACGGCAGCCACACCACCACCTCCACATCCCGATGCCGCACCAGGTCCAAACCCGACTCGCCATCCTTGACGCCGCCAGCCCCTCCCGCACATGTCCCATCGGGTGCTCTCGCACCCGCGCTCTGCTGCCTGCCGTCAGCCGAGGTGAGGCCATGTCCATGCGCCGCGCCAGAAGGGATTCCGAGAGGTGTCCGCCTGGTGGTGCGCCCTTTGTGCCTCAGAGCGGTGGGTGGCAGCGGCAGACGAGTGGGCCGCACTGACAGCGGGGGCTGGGGCGGCCCCAGGGGCGAGAGGCCGTACTCTATGTCCACCCAGTGGCCGCCAAGGCCGTCCTGCGCCGAGTGCCTCTTGCCGCCACTCACTGTGTTGCGCGGAGAAGATGCCCCCCTGCCCCTCGGCGGCCTCAGGCGACTGGTGGATTGGCGCATGGCGGCATGCTCGTCGGGCTGTGGTGGTGGCGCAAGGGACGGGCGCACGAAGATCTCCACGGAGAGCGGTGCCATGCCCGTCGATTCGCCGCGCTGCACGAGGGAGACGACCGTGAACTGGGAGGCAGGGGAGGGGGTGCGGGGGAAGGGCGGATGCCATGGCGACGAGACGAGGGCGACCCTCATCTGAGCTCCCTGGGCCTTGATGCGTCGGTGGAAGGATGGCGCGTCTGCAGCCCCACTGTCCCACTCGAGTTGGCTGCCAGCGAGGTCCACGACAAGCAGCTGCTGCCCGCCGTCCTCGTCTCCTCGCACCGACAGCCCCAGCTGACACCGAAGCGACGGGCACACCACCCTGCCGACAAACACCGGCGATTCCTCTCGCCTCGCCACGGTGCCTTCCGCGGTGCCGATGTGGCCATCTCGCCCTTCTGGCTGTGGCCCCGGCCTGTCGACAGGCACAGGCACGTCAGCGGCCAGCCTCGTGGCGACATCCCTGAGCAAGTCGATGCTCGATCGTGACACAGTCAGCACCGTCGGTTGCATGTCCACATCGACCCGCCCGTCCACCACAGCCATCGCACGCCGGGGCTGACGCGGCGTCGCCGAAGCCGACGAGAGGGACTTGCCAGACACGGAAGGACACCGAGACACCTCGCGCCTCTCACCAGCACCGGCCGAATCGAGGGCCGACGACAAGATGACGCGCGAGGAGACTTTGAGATCGCACAGCGACGACTGGCCGTCTTGATCTCGGTCTTGGTCTTTGCCTTGGTGGATACGTGACCGCCAGGTGTGGTGGGAGGCGTCAGGCAAGAGCAAAGGGGGCACGTGGGCGTCTGCCGGACCGACAGTGGCCACCTCCGGTCCATGGCCCTCTCCTTCGCCGTCACCTGGCCTCCACTGCACGGCCGCAAAGACGACCAGCTTTTCGCTGACGAAGTGCGTGAGCGGGGGAGGGACGGGGGCAGCAGGGGCTGCCTGGGGCTGGGCATCTGGCTGTGGCTGTGGCTGATCTTCATCTTGCCTTTTCCGTCGGCAAGGGTGCGCGGGCGTCTTGTGTCGCCCCATGACGGAGGCCGTGAGCGGCCGCACTGTCTGTATGAGCGACTGCATCATGGCGTTGTCTGCGTCGGGGGCGGGGGGCTGATGCATCACCCTTGGCGTGTGTAGACGACCGAACACTGACGCCTGCACCGCGTCCGGTTACAGTAACAGAGAAACAGAAGGTAAGGGCCGCGACGCATCTCTCTCTGTGTTGTGTGGGTGTAGGGTTTAGGCTTTGTGTGATGCGGCCCACCTCGAGGAAGGAGGCTGCCATGAAGAACTGGTGCTCCAGGCTGTGGAGGACACTCTCACCCTCACCCTCCTCGCTCCCAGACACGCTCTCCACCTCATCGCCAATGTCGTCTGCACCGCCCTCCCGCCCCTCGAGCCCGTGCAGCACACCCGTCAGGCCGCGACCGTCACCCCCTCGCAGGTCGTCCAGTTCCTCCTTGCCCCTGTGATCTTCCTGCGCCCCCTCCTGGCCCTCGGCGTCTTCAGCCGTCCAGCTCGAGTCCGTGGACTCGATCTTGTCCAGCTCCTCGGTCTGGTAGTCGTCCCCGCCACTGTTAGCAAGGTGGTCGTGGTGGTCGTCGCGGCTCGGCCCAGGGGGGAGGTGGCTGCCCAAGAGCATTGGCGCGCACACAGCGTCGTGGAAGTCGTCGTCGCTGCCCGTCAGACGGCCGTCGACGTCCACTCGCAGGGGGTGCACCGAGGCCGAGAGGGACCGGGCATGGTCACGGCCCATGACGCCTGGCGGGTGAGGGTGAGGGTGCAGTGGGGGTGGGATGGAGCGGAAGAGCCCGAGGCCCTCGTCGCTGCGCGTCGGGGTGGGCGTAAGGGACGTGAAGGGCGTCACGGGCGTCAAAGGCGTGTGCAGCGAACACGACTCCACCGACAAGGGCGTGTCCTCAAACGCCGCCTCCCGCGGAGCCGCAACAGCCACAGCGGCGTCAGTGGCCAATGAGGGGTGGAGGGGGGGCTGGGTGTCCGATGCGGTGATGGACTGGGCCGATTGCATCATCATCGAGTTGAGGTCGTTCTGCTCCATGTTGGCCGGCGTGGTGACCGTGACGACGCTGTCAGAGCCTGAGAAAGCCGTCACGCAAGCATCCGAGGGCCTCTCGCCGGGCCTGCGAGGCTCCTCCTCCAGCTCAGGTACCGCCTCCTGCTGCTGGGGTTGTCCAGTGGCAAGACCACCAGGGAGAGGCAACGGCAAGGGCAGCTGCTGCAGCATGTGGGCGTGCACCTCACAGCCCTTGAGCGAGCACGTCACCGAGACCTCCAGCTGCTCACCGGCATGAGCATCACCGGCATCAACGGCATGAGCATCGACATCCGTCCCGGGCTGGTGGTGCTGGTGCGCGACGGCGACATGGACGCGGTCGACACAGGCCTGCAGACAGCTGGCGGTAAGTTTGTCAGGTGGCAAAGGGGAAAGCGCCATGGGCGTGGGGTGGATGTCCGCCTGGTCCTGAAGAGCCAGCACCAGCATCACGCCGGGCACCTCGAGAGTCACGCGCCACTCGATCGGCGGAGACAGAAGCGACGACGCAGTCTCATCCCTCTCCCCATGGCCAGGAGAGGCCTCTGACGCGTCTGCGCGGTGAAGTGGCTGCTCGTCGGGGAACTCGTGCGGGGCCGGGTGTTGGTGTTGGTGATGGTGTTGGTAGTTGGTGGATGCGGCTTGGTCCTCGAGAGTGGCGTCGACCTCGAAGTACCTGTAGAGCTGGCTCCACACGCGGGTCTGATGCGTGGGGGGCGGACGGGAGGAGGGACCACCCAGCACTGCCACACAGAACCCACGACAAGAGAGACAACACAAGACAGGACAAGAGACAGGAAAATGCAATACGTCCATCCACCCGTCAGTCGATCTGTCTGTCTGTCTGTCTGTTGTTCCATGGCTCTGCGCACCTTCTGCAGGCTCGAGCAGGGAGTGAAAAATGCAGGAGGTCACCTGGCTGGCCGACACGTCCTCCTCCCCCACACCCACACCCACACCCACACCGGGCCTGCTCATACCAACCGCGCCCTCATGCTGGTGCTGCCGCTGGGGATGCCGCTCTCCGCCCCCATACGGCCGTGGCTCTCCACTGGTGAGGGCGTCGATAATGCGCACAAGGTGCCCCAGCGAGCCGTAGCTCACGATCGCCTTGACAACGGGGACATACACGTCCATATCGACAGTTGTTGACCCGCCCGCTTTGCTCTCGCCCTCCTCAGCACCACCACTGGCGTCGCGCTGGCAGGTCTTGACTTTGAGCATGCCCGATGGCGCGTCCCCGTCGCAAGCCGAGAGGAGCGTGGTGACGCCCTGGCGGTTCTTGATGGTAGACGGGGAGAGGGAGCAGCCTGAGGCTGCCGGGACCATGCCCACCGTCACACCCCATATGCGAAGGCACCGGGATTGCTGCGCCTCCGAATAGGCAAACATGGTGGCCACATGCAGCACCAGACACCCTCGGTCGTCCCTGCTGTCCCGGGGCGACGCCGCCGGCGTGTTGGTGGTGGCCGTGGGCAGAGAGGGAGGGGTGGGGGTCTCCACGCCCTCGCTCGATGACGCCTGGTGGCTGGCGGGGGCCGATGAGGGCACCTGGTGGTGCTGGTGGTGGTGGGTCTGGGTGGTGTGGGATGGCATCTGGACGACCACATCGACGTTCTTGAAACAGACCTCAGTGTTGGCGATGATCTGCTGGATCAGACGCGACAGAGCCTCCATGCCCTCATACACATAACGCCGCGAAGAGGGGGGGCTCGTGTTGGTGTTGGCGGCCAAATTATTCCCCGCACCGCCATTCGCCGCCGCTTGTGGGACGAGCAGCGGGGGATGGCACGTGGGAGACCGAGCAGCGGAACGAGGCTTCAGCGGGTCCCTCTTGCCGTGCGCATCAGCTGCGTCTGAGTTGGTGTGGCAGGGCACGAGCACCACATAGACGTCCTCTAGATAAATCTTGCAGGGGTCCTGGAGGATGTTGGCCCACGGAATCTCCATGTGCAGCTTGCCCACCCTGGCAGCGATCAGCCGCACGGGGGCGTTGCCGTCGCTCAGCGACTCGTTGAAGGAAAACACATCCAGTTCGAGCGCCCGGAGCTCGATGCGCCCGTCGTAGAGGTGCACATCCAGTTGGTCCAGCTCCAGGTCGTGACGCAGAAAGGTCCCCAACACGCGCTTCAGCAGGTACTTGTAGAAGCGCTTGATGGGCAGGCAGCTCAGAGCCACGTTCATGGTGCCTCCCTCCCTGCAGGCCTCGAGCGCTCAACCGGCGGGACAAAACGACTCGTTGGCTTCCCCTTGCCAATGTCCCAATGGCGGCAACATCAATCAAATCAAATCAAATCAACCGATGGACTGCAGCCAGCTGCGATAGATAATCAGTCTGCACAAGCACATCACAGTCACATCACAGACAGACAGACAGTCAGACAGAGTCGTGCGGGTCGCCTCACCCTGGCTGAGTGGTGTTTGCTCTCCGTACCTGTGCACACAAGAGATGCGGATGCCGACAAGCAGGGGTCTCTGTCAGTGTTGGCGACTGGTGGACACGCACAGAGACAGACAGACAGACAGACAGACAGTCGGCACATGGACAGACAGAGAGGGGGGGAGCAGCAATCATTCGGCAAAACATCTCCTTGCCTCACTCGCCCACCTTGCAGAAAGACGGCTCTGCCACTTGACCGAATCCAGTTGATGTCACATCAGCATCTTGCCCCAGCGGCCTTTCCTCCGCTCTCTGGTTTCTCCGCTCTTCAGTACTTGGCGTCTGCGAGCTTAGATGTCAGCGATGGGGGATGAGCTCGCCTCAAGCGAAAGGGGAGAAAGCGCATCCACAGCATCTCTCATCTTCGAATCAAAGGGTGAGCTGAGGTGACAGACTATCGAGGCATCCTCTTTTCCCTCTCCTCATTGCTCCCGTGGTGTCGTGTGCTGTGTGGATGATGGCATTGAATGCATTGCGGTGCAGTGCCATCACCAAGACGTGCAGTGCTGTGCAGGGGAGGATATCAGTGAGATCCGTCCGTTCGTCGGTGCGATGGATGTGGGATGTGATCGGGTGGACCCGCTGTGGCTGCTGAAGGAGTGCTGGGAGAGGGACCAGCCGTTCCAATATGACCAGTCGACCCACACGGTCCAGTTCCCCTCACAAGGCCGGCAGGTGCCCGCCGACGTGCCCAGCGGCTTCCTGGACCGCAACAACGGCATCATCAAGCTGGGTGTGCTGGCCATCTACCTCAAGGCCGACAGGGACTCCCTCTCCTCGGTCGAGTACCAGCGGATCCACAGCTCATGCTTCCCTGCAGAGGACAGGTGCCGCCAGCTTGACCGCATTCTCGACTGGTTCAATGGCTCCGAGGAGGGCGGCAACCTCGAAGCCGTCGACAGGGCCGTGCAGCCACAGCCCATGGACCAGCATGCCGCACCACCTCACGACCCAAACACCCTCCGTCTGCCCGCCCTACCGGCACTGCGTCAGGGCGCCATGCGCCGCATGAGGCTCAGACACGGTATTGCGCCCAAGGAGCTGCCCGGAGTGCCGCCCTCGCTACGGCCGTCCTTCGCCGACGAGGATGACGCCGAGGACGGCGGCGTCTTGCCCGACGGCACGGTGGCAGTCGAGGACATCCTCAGCAAGGAGCGCTCCATCCTCTCGCGCAACACCATGCTCACGGTCGAGACGCGCTACGACCTGAAGGACAAGTACGACAGAATACGCCAGAGGGACAAGATCGGCCTCAAGGCCGCAGCTGCGGCGAGGCCGGCCGACGCCGTCAACAATGACGTGGCCAGGGAGGACGCGGCCGACATGGGGAGGGAGGACGGCAGGAGGGAAGCAGAGGGTGCGGGGGCTCCAGGTGGCAAGAGGCCGGTCGACAACGGGGCCAACGATGAGAACTCAGTGGACGCCAAGAGGCAGAAAAGTGAGCCAGAACAGGGATGGACGAAGGGGGCATGGATCCGTTTGTCATGGTCCCTCACTGTTGTGTCCTTTGACCGCATTGCAGCGTCATCGTCGGCCAACGATGTGTCGTCTGGCAGTGCCCCCCAGCCAGCGTCATCCCTGGCGGTTCAGGAGACGCTGCTGCAGGAGCTGGTGCGTCGGGCGGCTCGCGACAAGAAGCAGCCGCTGATCGTCACGCCGCCCACTGGGTTGAAGAACCAGCAGCCTCTGATGGCTCGGGCGACGCTGCTTGTGCTGCTCAAGGATGGCGTCTACATGCCCGAGGACAAGGCCGAGGAAGTCGTGCGCACCATGGCGGAACGCATCGACCCGCAAGACGTCAACAGTGAGCCACGAGAAGCGAGCTGCGAGTCTTTCCCTCCACCGAGTGACTGGTTTGTGTGTGGTTTGTGTGTGGTGTGGGTGTGGGTGCAGAGGCGGCCAAGTGGTACGACCTCACGGATAAAGAGGCTCGTGAGCGGCTGACGTGGACGATCCGTCGGACGTTTGACGGCCAGGAGTTGTTCTTTTACGTGCTGCCCAACAGCCAGAACCTCAACAACCTCACGCCACTGGAGTGGCGGTACGTCACGGCCGTGTTCGTGGGGCCCAAGACATGGCAGTTCATTCCCTACCCCGTCAAGGCCTCAGATGCAGCACACGTCTTCACCCTTTACAGGTATGAGGGTGGGGGGGGTGGGTGACCGACGGACGCACAAGTAGATGCACGTACCGATTCGTTGCTTGGGCGTGTCTGCACGTGTGCAGGGGGTTCTACATGAAGCACGAGTCTGAGAAGCTCCCACCGCCGATATCTCAGTGGAACGTCGAGGTAACCGACGTGCACACAACACAACAGCAGGACAATGGTGGCCTGAAGCACCTGACTCCTCTCATACCAAACAGGTGCTGAATCTTCGCGCGACCAGCAAGCACGAGACCATGTTTGTCAAGGTGAGGCAGCGAAGTAGGCAGGAGCAGCAAGAAATCCCAGCCACAGCACGGCATCTGTGGCTGCCTTGATGGATGGATGGATGGATGGATGTGTTGGTGAATGGCTGTTCCAGGAGCGTTTCTGGTCGGTGCTTGAGGCCTTCCTGCGCAAGCCCCGCGACCGCGTCCTTTATAACTGGAGCAGATGGGAGTCGCGCAGCAAGGCCCAAGACAAACCCAAGTCACCCGACAAGGCCGCAAGGCAGCCGTGACCGGCCGGACTTGGGGAGGTGCACTCACAGACACTGGAATATTATGCTTATGGAGCAATGGTCAAGTGCAGACAGTGGCCTATGAGTGGTGGTGCGTCCTTGATGAGTGCGTAAGGTTGGACTTCGGGCTGTAGGGGAGGGCGGAAGTGGTAGCGAGGCCGTATCCAAAGTCGTTCCTGCGTCATGATGTCAGTCCAGCCGTCCGTTATTGCTGGCCAGATTCATTCATCCAGGCCATGATTCATTCCGCCGTGGGCCGGTTCACAGTACGTGGGGCTGTCTCAAAGACAATCTGATCGGTCCCTCCCTTAACCCCAAAAAAGGTCGTCTCGTCCTCTGCTCAACCAGGCCCCCACCCCATCAGATTCTGTGAAAAGGAGAAGTTGAAGATAACTTGCGTCGACGCGGCCACGCCTAGCTGTCGCTCTATGATCATCGATATGCATCCATGTGCATGAAGCGGAATGAAGAAGCTCAGCAACGCATCGGAGGTCGGGACCATGGCGAGCGCGGGCGGCGCGGACGGCCCTGCGGTGAGGCCTGCAATGACGTTGGAGGAGTGGATGCGCTCGGTAGGCACACTGTTGATGATAACTCCAATCCAAATGGGTCATGGCGGTGTTCTGACGGTGTTTCTCTGCGCCACCAGCGGCACTTCAAGGCCATGCGGATGCCCCCCTTCTTTTTCAAGAACCTCTCCACTGAGGAGCAGCTCCATGCGCTGAGGAACTGGCCTCTCGGCAGCCACGAGTAAGTAGAGGAGCGCGGGGGGGATTTCATGTCGCTCTCATGTGCATCGTGTTGCCAATGGTCTTCCTGTTTCCCCCTTACACATTGCATTGCAGGATACATCGGGGCCCGGCGTATCGCTCGTTTCAGGACTACCTCCAGACATCGGCCAAAAAGGAGGCAGCCAAGTGGCACAATACCTTCGCCGAATCCACCAGAAAGTCAGCCGAATGCACTGCACACAACATAACACAACACTTACGGCGCCGTCCATCATCCATCTCTTTGTTCCGTGTTCCTCTTCCGATGCGCCTCACTCACTGCAGGTTCTCCGCCGACCTGGCCCGTCAGCTGGAGAGCACCATTATCAAGTGGCTGGTGCCTGACCAGTATGCCCGGCACGCCTTCCAGCTCAGCCCGGCTAAGTTGGAGTATCTGCTCGACAACTGGCCGGCGTCAGCTTCCCTCAGCCCCCATCATGACACGGCCGACGGGTGGGAGCGGGGCATCGTGGACCGGCAGGCCAGGCAACCCGGGGAGCTCGCCATGAGCTTCGAGGCCGCCGTACTTACCGTCGCTAATGGGAACAGCATCCTGTGAGGAGAGGGAGGGACGATTGGGGGAGAGGGGAGACAAGTGAACATGTTGTTCATGTGTGTGTGTGCAGTCCGTGTTGGTTGCCCCGTGAGGTGGGCATGGAGCTGCGTAAGGTAGAGCGGGACATGAGGCTGCCTCAGGGAAAGGCGGCAGAGGTGAGCAAACACGCACAACCCTACACATGCACGCAATGCACTTGCACTCCTGCAGCCCCCCAATACGAAGTGAATCCATCCATCCCACCCAGCCATGTGCGTCCGTTGATGCCATGCCGTCTCTCTCTCTTTCTCTCCAGGTAGTCAAGTTGTTGCGGTACCCCGCGCACATCGAGGGCTTTCTCAAGGAGTGGCAGGAGCACCGACAGCAGCAGCAACAGCAGAAGCAGCAGAAGCAGCAGGGGCCACAGGAGAGCCAGGAAGTATCGCTCCTCGCCGCAGCCCAGGAGTACTCGCGTCGGATGTGCGCCGCCCACTCACCCCTACCCGGCAGCCTTGCCAGCGTCCACAAGTGAGCTGGCAACGAGAGAGACAAGTCATGATCCCTGCTGCAATGATTGCAATGCAATGCTTGGCACCCACATGGGACATCCGCGAAGTCTGGCTCTCTGTGTCCCTCCCTGTCCGCATATGTGTTGTGTGCAGCTGCAATGGTGTTGAGGACTGTGTTGCGGGGCTGCAGGAGTTGTGGCGCGGCGGCAGGATTATGCATAGGGAGACCATCACAGCCATCGCCAACTCATTCACACCTGCAGAGGCGAGCAACCAAACGCCCCTCACCACACCCTCCTTCATCTGTATGTGTGTGCCTTCGCCTCTGCCCTTTGGTCGTCAGGTTCGCACGTTGCTCGCCCGATGGAAGTGCCCCCACCATCCCTCTCAGGCCGACAAATCCATCCTCGAAGCGGCGAGGCGCATCGTGGGCAGCCCGCCTCCGTATCTTCCTTCACCCACCACTCGCCGAGACGCCCACGCAGCCCCACAGAAGCCACCCAGCAAACAACCCCAGACAGAAGCGCCGCACCATGGGAGCGGTGACGCCAGTGGTGGCCAGCGTGACCACGCCAGCGAGAGCCTGCTGCAGCTCATCCACGAGATATCAGCAGCTGCCAGTAGCGACGCGGCTGACAATGCCGTCGCGTCCCAGCCAGCTGCCGACTCGCCACGTGCCATGACCTTCACGCGGGCGCGGCAGAAAGGAGGGGCTGACAGCCGGGGGCCCCGGGGGGACGATATCATTGACGGCTTGACGTCCAGCACTCCGTCTGGTTTGACCCTTGATGAGGAGTGGAAGGCACTGGAGCAGTACCGGTCTTCCTCTTCCGTCACATGGGAGGCCCTCACGGACGCCCCCCTGGTCAACCCCCCGGCAGCTCCGTGGCGGTTCGACGGGTGGGAGTCCTACTTTGCCGTTCCTCCCTCCCAGTCGCTGACCAATGTGGGCGGAGACATGGAGTGGCGACAGATGGGGCAGGGAGAGGGGCAGGAAGAGGGGGAGGGAGAGGGACACGGGGGCTCTGGTGGTGATGATGGGGATGATTCGCGTGTGCGTGAGGTCTTGTCGCTGGGCTTGGATCTGGTGCCAGTCCTGAGGGACATTCGCACTGCGTGTGTCCCCGGGGGCGGCAGCGACCCCAGCACCCGAACCACCAGCGGCGCTGCGGCCAGGAGCCAACACTTGATTGAGCATCATTCTCTGACGTCTACCGCATCGCCCCCATCCTCACTGGTATGTACAACTCTCTGTCTGCCTCCACAAGTTGTTGGTCTGCATTCATGAAGGCCTTGATTTGTTGCGCTTTTGCTCGTGTCGCTGCTCTCTGCAGGCGTCTGGGCCCTCCACCCCTGTGCTTGTCCACCGGCTGCAGCTGACACAGCCACCTCCCGGCTTCGAAGACATGCAGCCATGTTTCGTCGAGGGGCACAGCAGCCGTGGCCCAGCGACGGCGAGCAGCAGGGCAGAGGGCGCTCAGCTCATCAAGCAGCGGGGCGGTGGGGCGATCCAGAATGCGTCGGAGGGCAGCGGCTACGGCGGGAGGTCGACAAGGGGGGGCAAGCAGACCAAGTGCCGCATCAGGGCCCTCCTGCAGCTGTAACCTCCTGCAGTGCAGTGCTCGCAGGAGTGACGACAGGACGGGGGGTATGTTGTATGGCCCATGGCAACTGATGGACGGAGGGAGGGATGGGATGCACTGCATTGCATTGCATTGCGTGGTTGCGGGGGTGATTGTATGTATGGAGATGGGAGAGGGCGGAGCGGGGAGACAGACAGACAGGGACAGGGAGGGGGAGAGGGGGAGGTGGAGGGGCCGACTGGATAGTATGTGACTCACCCGGATACACATACACACATACTCGAATGGCTGGCGACGACTGTGCACGGGAGAGAGACACCATCATACAGTCGTTGGCCCACAAACAGAATCCTCTGGCAATCACCATAAAGGCAGTCCTTAAAGACCATAACATGGTCCGTCCAGTGTCACTCAAAACACAGTCAGACTGTGACCGGACATTGGTTGCAAGTAAACCGTCGTCGGTCCGGTCTTTCTGGTTCCCCAGCCGGCCATGTTGTCCATCAGCGTGCAGCGAATAAACTGATAAACTCATCTCCCCAGGCCGCCTCATCCACCCATCCACACGCATACACATGGACGGTGTCACTGTTCAGTCAGCTGACATACGGATTGCCTCCTCGGGTCAGTCTCATGGTCAATCGTGTCACACCCGGGAAGGCAACGAATACGCACACACGCAGAGAGAGAGACGAGTACACAGACGTACGCGTACGATTACCACACACGCAGACCGATAAACACACATACATTTGTATGCATATTAATGTGAGCCACAAACATTTGTCAGTCGGGCAGCAGATGGCCGGACGACAAGAGATGGACACACCGCCCTCATGTGTGGTCACCTTCAGCCCTCCCTCATGTGTGTACGTTTGGATGTGTATCAGCCAGCACTGCGGTACGCACATACACACAGAGACACTCAGACAGGCAGACAGAGGGAAGACACGACAGCAGGGCACACACAAATTCCAATCCGCTGGCCGGCACAAAAAACTTGCCCCCCCCCCCAGAGGGCTGTGAGTGGCCGACCGATCGATAAACCAGCCACGCAAAGGATACACACTCCACCCATCCATCCACTCGTGGCAGACAATCAGATAATCAGACAGACAGACGAACATTCACGCCGCGATAAGAATCCAGCCCCTGGCTGCCTTTCACTCATCTGGCAAAATGCGACCCACATCGATGGCAGAAAGAGAGTGAAAGGCAATCCCACACTCCCTTCCC
>CDMY01000672.1:0-33114 GCA_001179505.1 Vitrella brassicaformis | reverse complement strand
GTCCATGCTGAAGCACTTCCATATATGACTGCGCTGGCACGTATGATGCCATGCACACGAGCGAGTCAAGGTCACACCGGCACTCACGCAGAGGAGGAGCAAAGGAACGATGCAAGCGTGGGAATGACACGGGAAAGGAATGATTGAAAAGGCGACAACCAGGGACAAAGAGGAGCTTACGTGCTTGAAAAAGTGCTCTGCCAGACACCCTTGTCTGACCAGATGCATAAGAACGCCATGGAAGCAAAGACACTGCCTGAGCCGTTAGAGAGATAGGCGGGGGGAGAGAGGGAGTAGCAGGCAAGCTAGGGACGCGAGCATGAGCCCAACGTTTTTCCAAGATTCGAGCGAATTCAGACTTTGTGAGGGCACAGCGAAGTGTTTTCACCTCAGGCTCGGTCAGAGGACCAAGCTGAGAAACACGCGGCCGTGGTTTAGCGCCAGATCTCTCGGTTTCAAGGAGCCCTTAGCTGGCGCCCCGCGAGCTTTCGAACCAGGTGTGGAAATGAGCGTCATGCGCATAGATGCCTGCAGCTGCTTGTGGGAAGAATCTGGTGCTTGATGCGGAGTGTTGTCGGCCTGCTGTGAGGGATGGCGGCCGCCGCAGCGTTATCGCAGTCATCTGGTGCGTGCGGGGATGGCAGCGGAGAGGACAACAAGGCGCAGTGGATCCCCATCTTCGGCCTCACGGCACACAAGACCCGCCTCACCCTTCAAGACGACGGCCGTTCGGCTCTGTTTGCCGGCGCATCGAAGGGTTCGGACGGTTGTGCGGCAGCATATCGGCTGGAGCTGGAGGGCGGGGAGGGGCGTGACGTCAGCGCCGCAGATTTGGCTGAGCTGTTTGTCCAGGCCATCAAGGACGGAACTATCACAGCCAAAGGTACGTGTCTGTCTGTCTGATGCGAATCAACGTGCCTGCAGTGCACCCACTCTGGGTGTTTGTACTGTATGGGCTTTGTTTCAGATCTCCTCGAGGCCCCACCTGCTGAGTCGTCTGCGGCCCCAGAACCGCCCATAGCCCCTCCAGCCGCACCCCAGCTCGCTGCCGACACACCTACTGAGGCGCCTCCCGCTGCTGCGGCGGCGGCGGCGGTGGCGGTGGCAGCAGCTGACGAGGGCCAGCAGGTGCAAGAGCAGCAGCAGCCGGAGAGCGAGAATGCCGTCGGGGACGGGGCGATAGCTATCAAGAACCATCCGTCAGACGAAATCGCCTGGCTTCAAGACATCTTCGGCGACACAGCCGACGATGCGTCACCAGCTGCCCTCCCTGCCCCTGCTCCCCCTCCCTCTCCTCGTCCTTCCCCTGCAACAGCACCAGCAGCTGCTGCCGCCGCGCCCAGCGAGGCGACCCCCGCCCCACCACCACCGTCCCCCGCAGGAGCTGACGACACGGCAGATGGTGCAGAGAAAGACCTATTGGACGACAGCGACAACCGCTGGTTGTGCCCGGGAAAATGCGGCAGTCGGTGGACGCTCGAGATGGATGAGTGCGACTTCTGTGAGAGTCCCGTCGTCAAGAGGCCAGAGTGGGCGACCCGCAAGCTGGAGGAGAAGCTGGCTCGAAAGAGGGCAGAGGAGGAGGAGAAAGAGGAGGCCCGAAAGAAGGCGGAGGAAGAGGAGTCAGCAGCGTCGGCGGCGGTACAGAAGCGGTCTGAGGAGACGGTGGCCGCTGCTATCGCCGCTGAGAGACCGTCGTCAGGAGAGAAGGCTGCAGAAGAGGCCAAGGCGGCTCCCGAGGAGCCTACTTGTGAGGCCCCTTCCCTTCCTGCTGCCAGCCCGCCGCCTGCCGAGCAGCCTGTCCCACTGGAGGAGCCCCCATCCCCCCCACCTCGCCCATTCTCCCTCTCCCCGCCCCCCGCTCCATCTCTCCCCCCAGAGACGCCGCCAGCACCCTTCACTGCTCAAAATGCCATGCCTCAGGCCGGTCCCGTGGCACTGCGGTCTTCCGCGGCCGACGGGGCTGCTGAGAAGCCGAGGAAGGGCCGTCTCAAGAAACCGCAACCTCAACAGGATGATGAGAACGGCGAGCCGTCCAAGGGCGCTGAGCAGGCGAGCATTGCTCCTGGGCCCTTAAAGGGCGGGTCACCGACGAGCTACAGTGTCAAGAGCCGGTCGACGGCCAAGTCGAAGGATCGTGGCGTGGATGAGGTGCTGACGGACGAGATGAGTGTGAGTGAGACGGAGTGCAAGGACACGAGTGGGTCGGTCACAGAGGAGGACACGTCTGAGGAGGAAGACGCCAATGTGCAAGGGGCAGATTTCGTTGTTGAGGTGAGGGAGGGAGGGAACAGATGTACATGCAACCCAATGGACGAACGAGATGCGCGGTCATCGATTTGCTGGTTGATGACGGGCACGTGTCTTGTGCTGGTTTGATTGGTGTGCTGTGCAGCGGATAGGTGAGTATGCCAAGAGCCGGAACGGACGGGGCAAGTGGCGCACCTACTGGGAGGTCAGATGATACAAACCACACACACAGGACAGACAACACATGCAGGCCGGCGACGAGCCAGCAGCCATGCCTTCATTCGGCTGTCTTCCTCCGCTTTTATGTGTGTGTGTGTGTGCAGGGTTTCAAGAAGCCGACGTGGCAGAGACGCAGACAGTAAGTGCATCTCCTGACTGCATGGTTGGACGAGTGGCCGATACACACCCACATGTGTCGTGTCTTGTTCTCCTTCCCCCACGGCAGCTTCTCCACCCCTCTGGACGAGGACATCGAGACCCAAATGCTCACTGCCAAGCGCAAATGGAAGAAGAAACAGTAGGCAACCCGCGTCACACCAGACCACACCACACCAGACCACATCATATCTCATCGCTGCGGGCAACTGGGGACTGGCGGCTGGATGTGGTGTGTGCAGGATCGTGGAGAAGATGCGCAAGAGGAAGGCCAAGGCCAAGGCGAAGAAGAGCGCCTCAAACAAATCTGGTACGTGACGACACGACAGACAGGGCGCGGCGCACAAACCCACCCACCCCACCCCCCCGCCCATCCATGTGAATCATCATCACTTCAGACACTCCCCCCAGTGCTGCCCCCCGCTCCTTGTCCCCAGCAGGATCAGCCAAGCCCAAGGCCGTCCCCGCCGCCAAGAAGAAGCTCAAGAAGACCGACACGCACCCGCAGCCACGGCCTCTCTCACCCGCCAAGGCGCCTGCTGCCGATGTAGCACAAGCCGACAGTGACAGGGGCAAGAAGGCGGACAAGAGTGACAAGGGCAGCAGCCCTGCGGACACGCCATCTGCATCGGTGGGATCGTCCTTCGATGCCCTGCCCAACAAGGCGCCCAAGAAGCGCAAGGGAGAGGAGAAGGACCAGGACGGCGAGACCAAGAAGCGCAAGATGGACAAGGCCAAGACTGACGGCACCCTTCCAACAGCAGCTGTCGAGCTCCCTCCTTTCCCGGCTCTTTTCAGCGACAAGGGAGACAGTGGCGAGGGAACTGCTGAGCAGAAGGCAAAGGCGAGCGAGAAGAAGGCGGCCAAGGAGGTGTCCCCGGCCAGCAAGAAGTCCGCCGACGGCAGCAGGCTCAATGGGGCAGCTGGCGAGCAGCCCAAGAGCCAAAACAGCTCCCGCAAAGTCGATCCGGCCAAGGTCGTCCGACGCACAGCCATCAAGCGCAAGGAGAAGAAACCCGACGCACAGAAGCCCGCCGCCGCCCCGAGCTTTCTGAGGAGCAGCACGTTGCCAGTGCCGCAGAGCGCTTCCCTGCTTAGCGCGCCGGATGCTGCCGGGGCGCCAGCACGGCCGTCGCCCCCGGGGGAGAGGGCTGACGAGCGGAGGAGGGGGCCGTTGCTGAAGCCTGATATTCATGCGGAGTACGCAACCACGTGGGTCATCTCCAAGCCGCAAGGATGGGAGTGGTGAGTGAGTGACCAAAAGCGGACGAGACCAGACGAGAGGCATGAAGGGTGTGGTGTGTGGTTGTTCAGTTGCACCGACAAGGTCGACCCACGACTGTGGGAGGACGAGAAGCAGCTCAGCGAGGCCGACAAGCCGCAGCTCGCTGTGTGGGCCTACTTCAACTTGGGTCAGCCCGAGCCATGGCGTCCCGAGTTCGCCACCAACCCCGAGAAGCGCCAGTGCAAGATGCCGGCCCTCTTCGGTCGGAAGGATCTGTCAAACGGGTTCATGCAGCGGCTGGACATGAACACCAGTGGGCTGCTGATGCTGGCCAAGGACGAGCGCACCTACCAACATCTCAGGAATGTGCAGCGCAAGGGACCCGGATTCGTCAAAATCTACAAGGTACGTTAGGTTAGCTACAAGCCTGCCTGTCTGCCTGAGAGGGAGAAGAGAGGACACAGAGTCAAGTGTTCTGTTGCTTGTTTAGGCCATGGTGCTTGGCGTTCCGAGTCCGCCTATCGGTACCATCAAGAACTACATCACAAACCAGGCGGATGAGAGAGGCTTCGTCTCAAAGGAACACGACACGGTCAGCAGACAGACAGACACCGACGGATCCACGCACGCATAGGCGGTTGTGAGGCTGGTGACGTCTTGTGTGTGTTGGCATGCGTGTCGACGTGGTGTGTGCAGGGCTCCGAGACCGACAAAGCCATCACCCACTACGCACTTCAAGACGTGCTGACCATGGGGCCCCCGCACACAGCGCAAGAGAACGAAGTTGTGTCGATTGTGCATCTCAAGATCGACACAGGTGGGTGCGGTTGCGGTTGCGGGAGAAGTGGAAGTCCATCTGCTGCTCACTCACCTCACCCTGGCTGTGCTGTTGGCTGGTCAGGTAAAACGCACCAAATCCGCGTGCACATGGGGGGGGAAAACGGCTGGCCTCTTCTGTGGGACACCAAATACATGAGCGACCACCACCGTCGCGAGTACTGGCAGATGCGCCAGCTCCTCGGCCGCCATTTCCTCCACTCATTCCACCTCGCGTTCGAGTCGCCCGTATTCGACGACCGCGGCAAGCTGGCGGGGGTCGAGAAGGCCTCCCTCGTCTCGGTCCTTCCTGAGGTACAGAACCTAACCTACACCAAACAGCCAACCCGAAAGCGGCCCTCCCTGCTCATGATCATTATCGTTTCTTCCCTCCCTCTTGAATCTCAGGATTTATTCGCCGTTCAGCAGAAGTTTACCCCCGACCCCGTGCGCCTCGCTCGTGCCTACGAGGGCCATGACGATCTGGTGCGTCAGCCACCCCAGCATCGCTGCCTCGCCGCCCCTGCCATAGCCCGCCGAGCCTGCCTCACGGCGGCTGAGTTCGACTCGGGTGTGGGTCTGCTGGACGTGGAGGAGGTCAAGCAGGGGGTGCAGCTGACGGACAAGGAGATCAAGGAGGGGACGAGAGAGGAGCTGCAGAACTGCGTGAGGCCTCCCACCGGGCAGCCCCCATTGATGGACCCTCAGCTTCTCGCTCATACGGCCACCCCGCCGATGACACCGTCCCTGCCGGCCCTGATATCGCCTGTCATCGACGGCCCCGCATCCGCCACCGAGCCCAAGGCATCTGCAACAGCACCCCCGCCAGGCGCTCATCGGCAGCCCCCAAATGCTGTCAGGCCGCCTGATATACGAGGGGGCCCACAGCCCGAGGAGGGTCCACCGCGCCCAAGTGCCGATCGTCGCATGCCGCCAGGAAGGGAGGTTGTCCGCCCAGCGCCACGTCATCGAGAGGACGGCAAGCGAGCAGATGGCCCGTCCCCACCACAGCGGAGGCCATATGATGGCCAGCGACGGTGTGACGATCGGCCAGTGTCAGTCAGGCCGTCCCCTCGAGGCCGCGGGTCTCCCGGCAGACCGCGGTCGCCTCCCATCCGAGAGCGAGAGCGAGAGCGAGGTGTGCATTCGCCGCACAGGCCAGCGCACCACGACAGGGCCCACAACAGGTCTCCGATCGGCGCACCGCGGCATTCACGTGAGGGCGGCAACATGAGCATCGACAGGGTGGGCCCACGCGAGCGGGACCGCGGACGAGACGGCGACGAGAGGGGAAGGGATAGGGACAAGCGAGAGCGGTCACCTCCACGCAAACCCTTCAGCCCAGGCCCTCGCAGTAAGAATCCGCGCGTCGACGACAGAGGCCCTCGCGACATCACTCGAGGGGGCTCTTCCCGTTCTCCGCAGCCCCGGCGGGACGGCCGAGGGCCCCCACCGCCACCACCTCGTCAGGACTACAAATGGAGTTCACATAGGGGGGGAAAGCGTTGAGTGAGTGTTGCGTACAGACAGGTGTGTAGGATAGCATAGTAGGGGAGGGGAGGGGAGGGGGGTACCAGGGTTGGTTGGCCAGCTGGAAGTTTGTTGGTTGGTGGTGATTGATTAGTGGCTCGATGGGTGCCAAGGGTGCTTAATGTAACGTGTGTGTACGATACGCATGTACTTTTCATATGTGGCGATTGGCTGACTGACTGACTGATTCATCCGTCCGTCCGTCCGTCCGTCGTGTTGTGTTGAGGGGCAAGAGTTGTCCGTGGCGTGAGAAGGAAGGCCTTTGTTCTATTTATTTCTTGGTGCGTTGAGCGGGACCGGTGATGAATAATGAATGAACGTATCTCGAGTGCAGACTATGGTTGCTGGCATACTTCGGTGGCCACACCAGAGCATTTCATGTTAACTGTGAAGAGAGCAATGAGTTCGATCGTCGAGATGCGAGTTATCCCTCTCAAACCCTCCTTGGCAACCCATCCCCAGCAGGAATACCCAGGAATAGCCGCCCGCGCTTCAGCATCACCCCACTCTTTCACTCGAGATGTCTGCAAGCAACCCTGGGAAGAAAGCTGCTGAGAAAGACCCCTGAGGATCATGGACCTGTCTTCGTCTGGTGTCTGGTGCCTGTGTCGTTGTTGTTCGCCTCAGCTCCGGGCTCCATGACGTGGCCTGTTGGCACGCCCTTCTCAGAGGTAGAGATAGATACAGACAAGGTCAATGGCATTCACGAGCGTGATGGCCTACGTTGTGACCCCTCCAGGTCCACCCATCCATCCGCGAAAGCCTGGCTGTGTTCCTGAGCAACATTCCTCAAACCTGGTCGGTGCACAGGCGTGTGTATGCATCTGCTTAGGCGAATCACACACACGACTCTCGTGCTGTGCCTGCAGGTCAAAGGATGACGTGCGGACCAATGTCACTAAGCACTGCGAAAGGTTCATCAAGGCTCATCCCGAGATAGCGCAGAGCTGCAAGGTGCCGGAGATCGTCGACTGCTGGAGGGACGGCAAGGCGGTTTTCGCCACAGTCTGCTGCAAAGACCTGGACAGCCGCAGGATATTCGACCAGGTCACAGAAATGGGCATGGACCACGGCAAACCCATCAAACTGCGGCCGTACACACTTCCTCCCAGGTGAAGAGTCACATCAAAGAGGAGTCACATCAAAGAGCTGCATCAGGGCCCTGCTGCAGCTCACGCTACTCAGTGCTTTCTGCGTTTGAATGTGCAGCGAGGACCGGACGCGTTGGCCACCTTTTGTCGAGGAGCCCAAGGTTGGGTCGTTCCCCTCTTTGCTCACCTTCAAGACGGCTTACGGGGCTCGCCCCTTCTTCATGGATGTGGTCAATCCGCTGCTGATCAAGGCCGAGGTTGACAAGAGCAAGACCCCAGTGGTGGCGCTGCACGAGCAGGCAGGATGTCTGGCCGTCGGTGTGTGGACAGAGATCGACAACTTCCAGTTGGAAGACCCCCCCTCCTCTCCGTCACGTGCTGCCTCGCCAGCTTTTTTTGAGGACCTAAGGAGTGAGCCGGCCGCAGCAGGGCAATCGACGCTCTTCAGCCATCAGTGGTGGTCTCGCGTGGGACAAGACGAGGAAAAGGGCAGCTTTGGCGCCCTCGTCCCGCAGTCAAGTTGCAGCCCCGGCCAAGTTGCAGCCCCGCCAAGTTGCAGCCCCGGTGGCGCCGCCCCCAATGGCTCGACAAGTCAGTTGGGGGCAGCATCCACGTCTGAAAGCGATGAGGAGCAGATCGTCGCATCGCTATGTCAGATCATCGATGGTGGGAAGAAGAGGAGGGGAATGCGGCGGATCGTTGTTTCGTCGTGAATCAATCAGGTCGCGGTGGTCGATCGCACTTCAAGGACGGCATCGATAACCTCGCCCCTCTTCCTCTGTTCCGGGAGCGAGTTGTCGGGCAGGCCGTCCAATTTGGCTGGATTGCCAATGCCGACACCAAGGCCGAGCTGCGCAAACTGTACGAACGACTGAGGAAGCTCATTCGGCGGAGGGAGGACGTCTTCGAGGTAGAGGAGGCCCCCCCGAATACCCCTGCTGTCAACTTCAAGGTAGGCAAGACAACGTCAATAAGCAATTATTCATTGAGACAAGTGTGCGTGTGTGTGTGTGTGTGTCATCGCATTGTCGGCCAGGTCAAGCTCGCCCAAGGCACCGAACGCTACCTGGCGCCAGGGAGTGTGAATGGCACAGCAGAGAGTGCGGCGGCAGAGGCCTCCTTTCTCCCTTTGACGAGCAATGGTGGTGTCATCGTGGCTGTGCTGGAACTGGAGGGCATGGGGTGTCAGCTTGCCCGGGAGCTGCTCAACGGTCTCCTGGCCTCACCATTCGTCCTCAAAGTGGCATACAACCTGCCGACCATCGTCAAGGCTCTCGAGCTGCCAGCAGCTGACGCCCCCTCGTCCATCCGGTTCTGTTGGGACCTCCAGCTGGCGTACGACATAGTTCATGAGACGCCTCTGGCTTCGCTTAGCGACATCCTGACGTGGGTGCATTCCGTGTCCAAGGCGGCTTCCAATCAGACCGTCGCTGGCCTTTTGCGTGCTGTCGATGAGGTGGCGTCAGTGACAACGCCTGAGGAGATGCGGCTCATCTGCAAGGCCTCGGATCGACGACTCGCCCGCATGGCTGCTGCAGAGGGGGAGGGAGACGACATGCGGGCCCGTCCTGGCGAGACAGAGGTCGGCTTTGACCCGCAGACCTACCAAATGCGCTCGATTGAGGTGCTGGCGGTCAAGAATGGCGGCAGCGACAATGGGTCTGCATCATTGGCAGCTGATGAGATGGGTCTGAAGGACACGACAGACATTAAGAGCCTCCTGCAGCTGGTGCACTCTGACTTCTGGGAGAGAGGCGGCGTGCTGGAGCAAGCGAGGGCCAGGAATGAGGGGACAGAGGAAGCAGAAAGCGACGTCTTCCTGGTCGAGATTGTCATGTACATCGGGCAGCGCCCGCACGCGATCACCCGCGAAGAGCCCAAGAAGAGGTACCTGGCGCCGAGCAAGCCCGAGGTGGTGGTCGACACTATGCATCTCGACTTCGCCGTCGACAAGCTGGGGGGCAAAAACAACATCGGGTTGGGCACGGACACGGGAAGGAGAGCATCAGCTAACGTCACGCATTGCGTGCTTCGTCGATGTCTGTGTGTCCAGGCCTGACAACCGTGCCGTCCTTCCTGGCTCACTCCATCGCATCAGTGCCATACGAGACAAATCTGACGAGCGGGTGGTGATCGGCCTGACCATGAGGGTGGGCAAGAAACGTGGCAAGAAGATGAGTGCATTTCATGGGATTTCATGTATGTGCCATTTTGCCCGCAGGTTGGTCGCGCCATGAAGGGCAACACCGACATGGTCCAAGATCTGCTTCTGTCGCCCGAGAAAGGTGTGGCAGCCGACGACGGCCATTCTATCCTCTTTCTCGGTAAGCAAGGCCTCTTCGTGTGGGCGTCAGGGTCACTGTGTGTCCACCCACTTGCGTGCAGGTGCTCCTGGGTGCGGCAAGACGACCATCATCCGTGAGGCCTCTCGCGTACTCACTGCAAAGGATCTCCGTGTGTGCATCGTCGACACCAGGTAACCACACAGAAGCGCCGCGCCCCCAGACATGGACAATTATACAATCAATCTTTTTGTGCTTGTGCACACCTTTTGTTTCAGCAATGAGATCTGCGGCGGTGGGCACGTGCTGCATCCATCAGTCGGGGAGGCCATCCGCCTGATGGTCAGGAATGTCGCCGAGCAGGACCAGGTGACCAAGTCGCGCGACACACAAACACGTGGTGTATTACCCTCCTGCTTGGCGTCAGGTGATGATCGAGGCCGTACAGAATCACACACCGGTTGTCCTGATCATTGACGAAATCGGCCATAAGTCGCAGGTGAATGACGATGCACTCATATAAGTGCAGCTGGGCATTGCATACTCTGTGTGTGACGGTGTGACGATGGGTGCAGGTGGATGCCGCCCGCACCGTGGCTCAACGCAAAGTACGGCTCCTGGCCAGCGCTCACGGCGACTTCGTTGGTCTCATGCGCAACCCAGAACTGCGAGGGCTTCTGGGAGGCTTCGAGTGAGCCTCAGTGAGGCCAAGACACTGACGATGAGATGGGTATTCATCGGCCGTTGTTCCATCTGTTCAGGACTGTGATTCTGGGTGATGCTCGTGCCTCGCGTGAGGGCTCTGATCGCAAGACGCGGACGGAGCGCAAAGGCGAGCCGCCGTTCGACGTCATGGTGGAGCTGCAGGTCGGTCAGTTTGACGAATGGCGCATCATACTCGACGTCGCCAAGTCCGTCGATGCAAAGCTGCAGGTACGCATGCACTGATACACAACAACCTGCCAGTCTCATGTGTGTCGTGCCCTTTCATCCAGGGCAAGAAGCATTTGGTGCAGGTGCGTCGCCGGTGTCCGTCGAGCGGTCGTGTGTTTGTGCGATGGGAGGACGGCTCCCGCTGCTGATGTCTTGGCTTTTTGCCTGCGTACTAGGTCTCTCTCAACTGTGCCTGCCTGCTGGTGTCGTGTCCGTTGACCCTACTGGTGTGTGGCCTGTGTCGTATATTGCTAGAGGAAGACACTGGCTGATGATGCCTGATTTCGTCCTTCCTAGTTTTGTACTAGGTTCCAAAGTGCCTGTGTGGTGTGTGGATGGATTTTGACAATCGGACTGGTGTCTAAATGGATCAATCGGGAACGTCAGCCCGACACGCACAAGTCATTCATTGCGTCTCGGAGCCAGGCAGCTGATGAAATCTGAAGTAGTCCACATACATGACGCCACTCGCATCACCAACCTCCCCCACAGTCTCCCCCGTCACTTGTGTCGTCAGCAGCACGTGCTGGCGGGCCAGCTCATCACCAGGCAGGGCCTTCGCCAGATCGATCATGCGTATCGGCACACCATCTAGGTAGAAAAAGGCCTGTGAGCAGCAATCAATGGACAAGAGAAGCAGTGAGCCACACACACACACACACACACACACGCGTGTGCTGTCCTGCTGTGTGGTCGTACCTGTTCAGGTGTGTAGAGTAAGCCATACGTATGCCACCCTGTCATGTCCAGCTGGGCGGCTTGTGCGTCCTCGGCGTCCGTCTCGTTTGACGGAGGCTTCATCGGTTCTGGCTCCCCCTCCCACTTGTTGTCACCGAGCTCCTCCAGCTTCTCTTTAGTAAACGACTTGGAGAGTGCAGGCGTCATCAAGGGGCAGCCTTCAGAGGCCTTGGCTGACAGCCTGGTGGGCTGCTGCAGAAGGATGCGGCTCTTCCCGACGATAGCATACGGCTCAGGGCTCCACCGCCATGTGGTGATTTCGTAGTAGCTTCTGTTGCCTGGGTACTGGACCACGTCAAACTCCTGCTGTGGACCGTCAACGGGCCTGCCAGATGCATGACCCAAACAGAAACGAACAACAGAACAGGATCAACGAGCAGCGCATCGTTTGCCTGGGTTGCTCACTCGAGAAAGCTGGGAGAGGTGGTGGTCCAGAAGACTTGGACGTAACCCGGCGCACCAGAGAATGCGACTCGCGCCTCGTAGTAGCCAAAGTGAAGCGTTTCGTTCATCAAAATGCCGCCTCCTTCGTACGAGAAGACGCGTCCGTCGGCTGCTTTGTATGGCTTCGAAGGGCCCATGTGCAGCTCCAGGTTCCCATCCCTCAGCTGCACCTTGTCTGGCCGGCGGCACATCTTCTTGCTGCACCCCTCCAGCACCATCCACGTGTTGGTATCGAGTTTCTTGGCGTCGAAGTCGTCCCCTACTGTGACCTCAAGAGCGTCTGCAGGGTGGCAGGCGAGCCGCTTCCTCTCTGGATCCCTGAGGCTTCCGGAAGATCCCTTTGCAGCGTGCGCAAGGACAAGGATACTCAGCACAAGAAACAGCCCTGTCATCCCTCCCTGCGACGTACTATCTTCTGGTGAGGCTGTTGTTGGTTGTCTTGTGTTCTGCTTAGACCATTTCTGATGGTGATGTTAGGCACAGCGCGGGGCTACTATTGTTTCATACTATTGTTGTCTGGGGGCCGGGCAGCCCGGCAGCGGAAGAGAATGCTGTGTTCGTGTTGCCTCGGCCGGCACCGGCCTCCTGAGCAGGCCCTCTCTGGGCAGGAGCCCCCTCGCGTCATCCCTGGGGAGGCCACACCATCTCGTCCGAAGGAGACGAGCGATGCTGTCGCTCCATCAGCCTCAGCGACTGACAAAAGGAAAAAAGAGGATGAGGCCACACATGCGGCAAGCGCCAGCCCCAGCCCGTCTTCAGCCACGGAGGACACCAGGAAGACGGGAATGTTGGGCCTTTCACGTGGCTTGTCGATGCGGGCAAAGGAGTCGGCGCCGAGTGCATTCGAGAAGTCGACGAGTCCGCCTACACGTGTGCTGCCTGAACCAACACTCAAGACGGACCTTGCTGCTTTGAAGGGCCCAGCACCGTTTGACCCGTGGCTGTGCCTGACGAATCCGGCAGAGGCGCTCAAGAGGCAGGGGTACTGTGAGTTCACCATCACCGTGCTGGAGGCCAAGGGGCTGCCTGCAGCCGACACAAATGGATTCAGGTGGGAACGAATGGCCCAAGATGATGGACACTGATGGGCATGGATGGCGATGTGTCCGTGTGCCAGTGATCCGTATGTGAAGATGACGCTGTCAAAGCCCCTTGATCCGTCTGTGTCCCACCCCAAGATCCTGTCTCTGTCTCCCCTCAAGCGCGCGATGATCTCTGTGGGCACGAGCACGACGCAGAGCAGGACGCTCGAGCCGGTCTGGAACGAAAGCTTCGTCATGCACGTCCACCATCCCATGAGTGTGCTGCATCTGGAGGTCAGTGGACAAAGGAGACGCACACATTAATCGGCTCGGTACGGATGCTTCCGTGTCTTTGACAGGTATATGACTTCGATGTTGTCGGCTATGACGATCTGCTGGGGGAGATCATCTTCCCCATCAAGCACCTGGTCAGCGGCCAGACCGTCGAGGGATGGTTCCGGATCCTGCCGTCACAGGCCTTCGAGATGCAGGGCGCAGGTCTCTCGACAACACAATCAAGCCGACGAATGCTCACTTACTGCATCTTTGATGAATGCCATGGAATGTCTCCTATATGCAGGCTTCATCCGTCTGCGAGTCACTGCCAAGTTCACGATGACGGGAGAGCTTTTGGCTGGGTGCCTGCCGGTGCCACCCCGGCCCAAGCATCTGCCGGTTTATGACCTCAACCAGCTGTATGCCAATGGGATGCGCATGAAGCTCATTCTCTGGGACGAAATGCTGGAAAAGGTAGACGGCAAAGGGGAGGTTACGGAGACATTTGTATATATGCACTTTCCTCCTTTGTGTGTCGTTGCTGTAGGCTGCTGTTTGGGCGAACTCAGTGCTCGACTGGAAGGACCCCATTGTGTCCTCGCTTGTGCTGCTGGGCTTCTGGCTGCTTTATTTCTTCCCGGCCCTCATCCTGCCGTTCTTCTTCATCTGCTTCATCGCACTCATGATGCACACGCGCAAACACCCTCTGCCGCCCCTCGACGTGCCCACCTTTCAGGATCGTTTCCTCAACATGATGGAAGAGCTTGAGACCACGCAGCAGCTGGACCCGACGGACGTCGGCCAAGGCCTTGCCGCCGGCTTTAAGGTCAACCCTCATCCCTACTGACACATTTGCCTGTCTGTCTTCGTGGTCTCCCAGGCCCTTCACGAGCAGACACTTGGCGGCTTTGTGGGCATCTTTACTGAAACATTCGAGGGCGCATCGGAGCGAGGGGCACTCGGCGCTGTCACCGGCCTTACATCAGGTGTCACAGGGGCCGTCACGGGCACATTCAGCGGGGTGGGAGGCTTCGCAAGCAGCACGCTGAGAGGACTGGCCAACACACCCGGCGCACTCATCTACGGAAGTCAGCATTGACCGTCTTCACACGAAAGAGAGTAATATCACATCCTCGCCTCTTTTGGCTGTCCATTCAGGGTCGTCTTCGCCAGTGCGCCGCCGTAAGAAGCTCTCCCATGTTGGCGATGCGCTCCTAACGGGCGTGGAAGGCTTCGCCACCTCCACTCTGGGTGGTGTGGCTTCCCTGGTTGAGTCTCCGGTGCAGGGCTTTCAAAGGGGCGGTTTTTCCGGCATGGCTGTGGGTCTCGGGACTGGTGCAGTCGATGCCGTGACCGGTGTGGTAGGCGGCACCCTCAATCTGGCCGCAGATGCGATAGAGGGGGTGGCGGCAACTCCAGGCGCAGTCCTTACTGGAGTCACGGATAGGCTGAAGGACATCTCACCAAGCAGTACCAAGAACCGTAAGCTGGAGACATGAGCACCCCCACACACCACATATGTCTGTCACCCGCCCTTCTCTGCTGTGTCAGTTGAGAATAAAAAGGAGGACATTGATGAGGGGCAGGAAACGGAGCTAGAGCTTGGCCCATGGCTGGCATTCGTGCTGGCCGGAGCACCGTCACATGTCAAGGACCGCATCAGGCTTGCACAGGTAAGAGAATGCTGTGTCTCTACGGGTCGATCCAAGCTCATGTCTCTTTTTTTTGCAGAAGAAGAGCCGCAAACTGCTGTTGAAAATCGAAACCCTCCGAGGGATTCTCAAGTGGCGATCGCCTGCGACCTCTTGGGCAGTCGTGGCCACAGCATCTGTGCTCCTACTGCTATCGGCCGGCACAATCGTCATCGACTGGTTGGCATTCCTGCTCATGTATGTGGCCTCGATCGTCGCCCGTGTGGCGCCACTCGTTGGGGGCACAGTCTTGTTACTCCATCGGACGTCCCTCTTTGAGCTGGTGGCGAGGGCCATGCAGGGCCTGTCGACATTTCTCGGCGCGGGACTCAACAAGAAAGGGCTCAACAAGCACAAGACCTACATGGTGAGACACACAGGAAGGATTCGATGCGTCCATGCGGATATGGCTGATTTGTGCGCATGTCTGTGTGTTCAGGCTGTCGAGAGCTTCGACAAGCTGTGGGTGGAGCGGTATGAGCCCTTCTTGCGTGGGCTGCGGCGGGAGCTGAAGAGACAGGAGGAAGAACAGGCGAACACGCAGGAGCCAACAGAGGTGAGGACACACGTCCCACTGCAGTGGTGCACGGCTGTATGCAGTTTGACACGTCTCTATTGATGGTATTCCCGGTGCGTGGCTGCAGGACAAGAGGCAAAGGAGCTCCAGGAAATAATCAATCGGCAGAACTCGTTGAGACAGACTGCTGATGCGAACAGTTTGGTCGACATGCATGATGCGATTTCTTTTGCTTTTCACGTGCTCACGTGCCAAATGTGAATGAATGTGGACAATGAACACCATGCCGAATTGCAAACGCGAGGGGTGAGCCGCGCGGTGTCAGGGTTCGAAACCCTGCAAGCTCACGTTCTGAGCTCGAGTCCTTTCAACGAACGCAATGGGCTCTCCTAAGCCCAAGATGGGAGTCAAGTCACCTCTCTCGCTGCCGCCAGTTCCCTCCCGCTTTTGGCTGGGCTGCGTCATCACATCGGCCATCTCAGTGATTCTCTTTGCCTTGTTCCACTCTTCCGCCGGATCTGCCCCGCCTGCACATCTGGTCCAGCCTGAAGCGGCGTCACCGGAATCGTCAACGGCTGCTGTTTTCGTCGGCGCTGGCGGCGTGAGTGTTTCCTGGCGAGCAGAGAGGCTGACCCGAAGAGAGGAGGTAATTGCCTCCAGGACAACAGCATGTGGCAGCGCGAGGCGGAGAGAGGAGCCGGTCTTCCCTCGCATTATCCACCAGACATGGAAGGAGCGGGAGCTGCCAACCATGTTCAAGGGCTGGATGCAGTCGTGTCATGACCACAACCCCACAATGGAGCACTACGTCTACACGCACGCGTCGCTGCAAGCACTGTTGGATGAGCACTTCCCCGGCTTCTCAGCCGTTTGGGATGAGCTGCGGGGCATCACTCTCGCGGACGTTGGCCGCTTGCTGGTGTTGTGGATTTATGGCGGCATCTATCAAGACATGGACTACGAATGTCTGAGGCCATACGAGGGTCTGCTGCAGGAAGCCGAGGCTCAGGGGAAGGACTTTATCGTCGGCGAGGAGCACCTGCTGCATGTAAGTCAGATGCACAAGCAGCCAGGCCGCCCGGCTGTCTGTGATGTGTGTGTGCTTGTCTCGTAGGTGTTTCTCCTGGAGCACGTCGACGACGAGGCGAGGCCGTTTGTCTCCAACGCATGGATCGCCGCGACACCCCGGCATCCGCTCATCGGCGAGTTCCTCAACCAGACAGTCCAGACTCTCGGCAATGCGACAACCAACGGGGACTGCCAAGGCGATCCTATCGGCTGTACCGGCCCGCAGAAACTGACGGCTCTCATCCACAAAGCCCTGGACATGGAGGACGAGAGCCAGCCATGTGAGCGGCCTCCATTGGGGTCTGTCATGGTGACCGACTTCGATGTGGTGTATGGCGAATATGCTGCATCGAACAACCAGTTGGCTCACTACTGCAAGCGCGATCCAGCATCTTTCAAGGCCGTTCTGCCGACGCCGAGAAATCCTTTTGCCACAGAGTGGTGGGCTTGGCAGGGGTGTGCCCTGCTGGCTCTGGCCGAAGACGATTCGCAGATTTATGTGGCCAGCCAGAGCGTTGCGGTGCACCACTGGATGTGCAGCTGGTGCGGATCGAGCCCGCGGCTGAGGCGGAGCAATTCCTTTGACGTTCGGCGTGATGCGCCGTGGGTGGTGCTCAAGTAGCTACTAGGGAAATCAATCCTGCTCAAGTAGTGTGTTGGTATATGTGTATTTGTCTGAACGTTTATGTGTCTGTTTAATTTTGTGTGTGTGTCTGTGATTGTGTGTAGGGCAGATTTGTGCATGTATGTCACTAGAGAGAAAGTGCTTTTAGAGTTTTTGTACCGCGTTTGAGCGTCTGCTTGACGGTTGGTTTATTTGTCTTGTCCCTGCCGTGGGTGGTGCGGTGCTCAAGTGGGAGATAGACGATCGTAGCCATTTGTTGTGCAGGTAGGTAGGTGTGTTTGTACTTCTGTCTGTGTATTGTGTGCCACTCACTGAGAGAGAAGGCGATGAATGATGTTCATTTGGTGCACTGTACAACACAAGTCATTTGAGTGTTTGTTTGGTGGTTTATCTGTCTTGTCCCTCCCGGCTGGCTGAAAGCGTTTCGCTTTGTTGTTTGTGATGATTTCACAATGACTCACACCACAATCCAGAGAGAAAGTGATTTGAGTATCTGCTATTGCTGAGTGGCCATGATCAACTTCAGGGTTTGGAAACCCTGCAACCCTCCTTTCTTTCTTTTTCCCATCGACCCAGCATCCCGAAGAAGCCAATGCGAGATGGGCATGATCCCGCCCAATCTCCTCCGCTTCCTGCTGGGCTGCGTCATCACATCAGCCATCTCGCTGACCCTCATCGCCTTCTTCTACTCTTCCGCCAGATCTGCCCCGCCTGCACGCCAGCCTGAGGCGGCGCCACCCATCGGCTTTGTTGGCGCTGACGGCGTGACTACTGTCGCTTGGCGAGCCGAAAGGCTGACCCGAAGAGAGGAAGATCCTCACTCCAGCGCGGCAGCTGCATGTGGCGGCACGACAGCCTTCCCTCGTATCATCCACCAGACGTGGAAGAGGCGGGAGCTGCCAACCATGTTCAAGGGCTGGATGCGGTCGTGCCATTATCGCAATCCCACAATGGAGCACTACTTCTACACAGACTCGTCGCTGCGGCTGTTGGTGGATGAGCATTTCCCCGGCTTCTCGGCCAGGTGGCGTCGGCTGCGGGGCATCACTCGCGGGGACGTCGGCCGCTTGCTGGTGTTGTGGATTTATGGCGGCGTCTATCAAGACATGGACTACGAGTGTCTGAGGCCATACGAGGGTCTGCTGCAGGAAGCCGAGGCTCAGGGGAAGGACTTTATCGTCGGCGAAGAGCACCTGCTACACGTAAGTCACATGCACAAGCAGCCAGGCCGCCCGGTTGGCTGTGATGTGTGTGTGCTTGTCTCGTAGGTCTATCTCTTGGAGCACCTCAACGACGAGGCGAGGCCTTTTGTCTCCAACGCATGGATCGCCGCGACCCCCCGGCATCCGCTCATCGGCGAGTTCCTCAACCAGACACTCCAGGCTCTCGGGAATGCGACAGCCGCCAAGACCTGTCAAAAGGACCCCGTGGCCTGCACCGGCCCCCGACCGCTGACCGCTCTCGTCCACAAAGCCCTCGACACGGAGGACAGCTTTCGGGCAGCAGAGGGCCGCGAGTCGTCATGCGACAAACGGCCTCCGCTGAGCTCCGTCATGGTGACTGACTTCGATGTGTTGTACGGCGAATATGCCGCCTACAACGGATTCATGGCCGGCTACTGCGTGGACGACGTCAGGACCTTCGACGACATTCTGCCGAGGCCGAGGAGGTCGTTTGCCAACCAGACGTGGGCTTGGCAGGGGTGCGCGATGCTCGCCCCGGCGCAGTATGACGAGGAGACTTATGTGAGCAATCGGAGTGTGGCGGTGCACCACTGGATGTGCAGCAGCTGCAGGTCGGACACTCAGGCGCTCCTGAGGCGCGGCGTCTCGTTTGATGTGGGGCGGGACATGCCGTGGGTGGTGCTCATGTGACCCACTTAGTACTAGATGGTTCGTGTGTGTGTGTGTGTGTGTGTGTGTCCGATCGTTTTTGATGGCTGGTGGGAGGGGGGGAGGTACGTGTTTCGCACATGGATGTTCGCCGCCTGACGGTTTTTCCCTCGTCGGCTGGCGGTCTGTGCGAAATGTTGATTGGGCAAAGGGGCCCGGCAGGGGCCGCCCATCCATCCATCCATCCATTCCATGAGCATCGTCGATCTATTTGTCCACTATCTACTCAGTCTCGTTCTCCACACTTTTGCCTGTCTTTGGTGGTTGGTGTATTGTAATTCACTCACTCATTCTGTCCACGCTGGTCCGTGCCGCCTGTCTGTCTGTGAGTGGGTGTGTGGCTCTGCATGATATCTCTCGGTCGACGTCTATGCCTCTCTCTCTCTCTCTCTCTCTGTCTCTCTCTCTCTCAATCCCTCTTTCCCCCTGGGGCGTGGGGGGATGTGTTTCTCCTCCCCGTCGCGTTTTGTGGCGTATCAGGACTCTCGCCTTCCCTCTACGAGCCCCACGTGTATTGTAATGATGCGACACGTAGGGGAGTGGTCCGTGTCTGTCTATGTGGTCGAGCCGAGCACCACACATGGAAGTCATTCGTGTCACCCACCCGTCCGCGTCGATGTGTGTGTGTGTCTGTGTGTATCTGTGTGTGTCTGTGTGTGTCTCTGTGTGTATGTGTGTGTATGTGTGTGTGTGTTTCGCTCTGCGTTATATCCCTCGGTCGGAGTCTCTCTCTCCCCCTCTCTCTCTCCCCTGTGTACTCACACGTCTGTGGGTGTATTGTAAACACGCATTCTATCGTGGGCGGGCGGCCCACGCCGGGCCGTGCTGTCTGTTGGAGGACTCCTTTCGTTTTTCCTGCACAGAGTGTGGACGCACCTTTTTTTCTGCCGCGCCTTGCGTGCTGTATCAGCCAAACAGTTATGTGTGTGGTGGTGGGGGGGTGGTGGTGGTGGTGGTGGGTGTCTGCATACCGGGCGTACGCTGGCAGGGGCGTAGGACGCGCTGCGTGCGGGTCGGACGGCGTGTGGGGGGTCGAATACATGTGTTGGTTGTCATATCGATTTTGGTGCCTGCGATGATAAGTCTAAGTGGTGTGGCGGTGTCCAGAGGTAGTGCGTGGCACGCTGTCTTTTGAATGTGTGTGTTGTGCCTTGATGGCTGCAGCAGCTGCATGGATCTGTCTGTGCGTGTCTGTCGCGCTCTGTATAGCTAGCTCCCTGACGTCAATGGTCGACGAATGGATCCGATCGGTGCACCTACGCAATTCATCTCATTGATTGATTGAGGTACGTAATAAATGACGGGAAACACGCAGAATCACACACACACACATGCAGCAAAAACACCACACACACACACACACACACAGAGTCGAATTGCTCCACACACACACAAACGCACACACACACACATTCACGTGCACGATGCCCATCTTGGCCGCTGCTACGGACCCCCTCCCTCCCTCCCTGTCTGCTTGTCTGCCTGTAGTCGGAACACACAACACCACTCCTAAACTCCTCCGCCCCTCTAATCATTCACCCGCCCGCATCCGCCCCTCCGTCCATCCATCCGATCGATTACAAAAGGCCGGCTGCCTCTCTCTCAGTTTCTGTGTCTAGCGGGGTCTCTCTCTGTGCTGTGTGCGTCAGTCAGCTGTCCACTGTCCACTACGCATAATTGGGGTACACATATCTCGATATGCCGGCCTGTG
The DNA here is from genome assembly GCA_001179505.1 of Vitrella brassicaformis. Classification (NCBI taxonomy): domain Eukaryota; family Vitrellaceae; genus Vitrella; species Vitrella brassicaformis. The sequence goes on along the minus strand of CDMY01000672.1, from coordinate 12,628 downwards.
GGGGGTTGTTGCCGCCCACACCTGTCAGCAGCAGCGTGTGCGTCGGGCCACACGCAACCTGCACACAATCCAATCGACAGACACACATCGCTCAGGGATGCGCCCATCTTATAAAATCAATCTGATCTGAGAGGCTGGCTGAGCTGACCTTTCTGACGCCAACGCCCTCGAACCCCTCCAGCTTGGCGGGCGGTGCCTTGTCTTTCGAGTGCGGTGGCGGTGCGCGGCACCGTGTGGTGGCCGAGTGGCCCAGCCGCCCCCACCCGTTGCTGCCCCAGCTGTACGCCTGGCCCGTCACATCTATCGCCACCACGTGGTCGCCCCCACACGCCACCGACTTGAGAGCCAAATCCTGAGGAACACACAAAGCACATGATCAGATTGTGGGGTGCCTTAGCTGCCGGTCTTCGTTCTTGCTTGCCTGGAAGTATTCGACGCGTGTTGGTCGTGAGACGATGGAGGGTGCGGGTGTGACGGGCGTCCGTGGCAGGCCAGCGGGGAGCTCGTGGCTGACTGGGGGCGGCAGCTGGCCCACATCGTTGTTGCCCCACATGAAGAGCGTCCCTCGGTCGGTGATGCACGCCGACAGGTTGCCGCCCGCAGACACCTTCCACGCCTGATCGAATCGATCGGTCCATAAACCACACACACACACACACACAGATGCGCGAGTGGGGTCCGTCCCAGCTGGCTGACCTTTTCGAGCCCCCATGAGGTACGGAAGGGCGGGATGGCCATGGGGAACCGCTGGTAGCCCACCTCCATGTTCAGGGCATACTCGCCGCTCTCCATGGAATACCCATGCCCACACTGGCCCGTCAGCGTCGCCCCCCACGCCCACACGATGCCCGCCCTATCGATGACCAGACAGTGCGCCTCGCCCGCCGCCACGTCGTCAAACTTCAACTCGTACTCGCCGAAATCGCGGTACGAGATCCGCTCGCCCCTCGAGTGCTTGGCCGCCCGGGGGTTGCTGCCCACCCTCAAGCTCGCCGTCGGCTGCGGATCGACGAACTTGGTGATGTCGGCGTGGTCCTCCGTGAGGATGAAAATGCGGCTCGTCTGCTTGTTCAATTTGGCGTGGCCCTGGGGCGGTGTGCGGGGGGGCGTGCTGAGGCGAGATTGCGCCCCCATCCTGGGAGGGGTGGGCGGCTTGTGCGACGGCCGCACCGAGCGGGAAGCGGGCGACACGGGGACGGAGGGGGCCATCGAGCCGTACGACCCCAGTTGGGAGGGGGCTGTGTGTGTCTGTGTGCCGGGGTGGTCGATGGCCAGGTGGACGAGCGGCCCCATGGGATCGCCCTGTGTCGTGAAGAAGCGGAGCCTTTCGGGGCGGCTGAGGCACCTGATGTCGCCTGGGAAGCCGCCGTAGGCCTTCTCGGCTATCGCGAATTTCTCCTCAGGAACGCCCAGCTGCCCGCCGTGGCCCGCCCCCCACACGAAGAGCTGCCCCTTGCCGGTGAGCGCGATGACGTTCTCCGCCCCGCAAGCCACCTTCTCGAGCTGGTTGAAGTGGGCGGACGTGAGGGCGGCGGGGATCTGTGTGGGCGTGTGGCGGGGCTGGAAGTCGCCGAGCCCCAGCTGGCCCCGTGTGTTGACGCCCCAGCTGAAGGCGTCCCCGTTGATGGTGAGCGCGATGGCGAAGCCGTTGCCGCACGCGATGGCCTTGAAGCGGACGTCGAGGGTCAGGTTAACGCACAGGGGGACCGCTATGAAGTTCAGGTGGTGGGGGGCCCGGGCGGTCGGCGGCTGGTTGTCGTCTTCGTCTCTCTTGGGGTCGTGTTTGGTGCTCTTCTCCTCTGGTGCTGCTGCTGGTGCTGGTGGGGTGGGTGGTGTGAGAGAGGAGAAGTGGGCTGGCGGTGTGGCTGCCTCTGGAGCGGAGAGGTCGCCTGGGTGTCGCGACGTGGGGGCAATGCCCAGCTGAGAGTCGACGTTCTGGCCCCACACGTACAGACAACCCTGCACATGCACCCATTGCACCCACACACACAGACAGACAGTGGGCTGATTCTCCCGAGGGTGTGGTGGTGGTGGGTCACTCACTCAGTCACTCACTCACTGACCTCTCTGTCGATTGCAGCAGAGGACGCGTCCCCACAGGCCACCTCAACGATCTCCACATCCTTGAGACCAACCACCTTGGCAGGCCGCCCCGTCCAGGACACATCAACGCCCCCGCTCTCCACGCAGTCACGCAGACCTTTCGGCCCGTCTGAAGGCGGCATGTAAGGCTCGGGCGACTGCCCCAGGAGCTTGGCTGCGGCCTGTGCCGTGTGTCTCGGCTTGGCCTGGCTCTCGCCCTTGTCGGGGATGAGGGGGCGGCCCAGGCCGAGCTCGCCATTGCTGTTCTCGCCAAACGTGTAGACGCTGCCGGCGACAACCTGACAACACACAACAACAGTGAGTGACACGCAGGCAATGCCGCTCTCTCTTGTGGTGTCAACTCGCACAGACGCGCAGACGTACGTACCGATTTTCTGGGTGTGGGTGGTCTGGGCGCCATGGGCACCTGGCTCTTGTCGCCCATCTGCACCGCCGGCCTGGGCCTGGGCGGCACCGAACCGCCACTCAGGTTGACCCGCATCGACATCGATATCGGCGGACCACCCGGCATCCCTGGTGTCATGCCACCACCACTACCACCACCACCGCCACCACCGCCAACCTGCCTCTCGAGAGGCAGGCCCCCCCAGAGCGTCCGAGGGGGTATGAATGGGGCGAAGGCGTTGTGTCGGATGTGCAGCCGGACGGGGGATGAGTGGAGGAGTGGGTGGTTGGCCATGAGCCAGTTCTTGAGGTTGGGGATCTCCTGCAGCAGGTCGCTCACGTTGGTGGCGATGGACTCCTCGTCGGGACCGACGTCGCGGTCGGGCACTGAATGAACGGGGGGATGAGTGCAGCAGTGCAGGCCTTGTGTGTGTATGCCTTGTCTTGGCTAGGCGTGGCTGTGTGTGTTTGTCGGCTCGGCTTACGTGGGACATGTATGCGCCTCTTCTGTCTCTGCGGCAGGTGGCCAACACGGCTGGGCGGCAACACCATCTCGCCAGATGGACTGCACACACCACAACACAGCACAACACACGAACCATCCATCCATTCTTCTCAAACGTTTCTCTCGGCCGCCCCCTTGCTCTTGCTCACATCCTAGCATGTTTCTCCTGGATGGGCGTGAGCTTGGGGCTGCCCCCCAGCAGCCCCATGAGCGACGTCCGGCTCGACGGCGACGGCGCCTGCAGCTGCCTCCGCCCCACACTCGGGGACATCCACCCCTGTGCCGCCTCGCCCCACTTGCCCAGGCCCGCCCGCATCGCCCCAGCCACCTGCGCAAAGTCGCTCTTGACCGAGGGAGCCAACGGGCTGTCGTCGTCATCGGCCCCTCCTCCCGCTGCTGCTGCTGCCGCCGGTGATTGTGGCTGGTTGTCGTTGCTGTGGCCGCCGAGTGAGGCCATGGGTGTCAGTGGGTCGGGCTGTGGGCTGCTGGCCTGGACGGAGGGGGGCTGCTGGCGCTTGGGGTTGGGGAGTTTGAAGGGGAGGGTCCATGGGAGGGGGCAGAAGGGGAAGGACAGCCGGAGGGCGCGGAAGCGCTCGATGTAGCCCTCTGCCGCTGACACCTCACCCCTGCGGGCATCATGCACAGAGAGAGGGAGAGAGTGAGAGCGTGTGTGTGGAGGGTTGGTTTGGGTTGGGCAGGCCTGTGTGGCTCGGCTCACGCGTTGATGTAAAGCTGTGCAACCATCCATGAGATGAAGAGGGAGAAGGGGTGGCCCCTGCTGCCCGGGAAGCGGGGGTCGCCCCAGAGGTCCTCCAGCAGGCTCTGCGCGTGCAGCAGCAACCGCAAAGCCTCCTCTATGTCACGCAGCTGCAGGCGCCACAGAAACCTGATCGACGACACACGACACAAACGCGCAACAACAGAAAGAAAGTGCTGGAATGTCTGTCTTTCTCTCTCCCACCCACCGCCCCGCTGCCCTCAAGTACTTGAGTATGGCGAGTCCGATGTATGTCTCTGGCGGGAGCATCATGCAGCTGCCGCTGTGGTTCTTCATGGCCGTCTCAATCGTCTCTATCACATCCTTGACAGTCCCCTCGAATTCGGATCCCCCCATGAAGTGACCATGACCCACACCCATACCACCGCCCCCACCACCCCCACCACTGACAGACGCCCCTCCTTCCGACCGCCGGCCCTCGATGGGCAGCAGCGGCTGCAACGCCTGTGCGCCGCCCCATGGGGCCAGGTCGCTCACCATGCCGCCACTCGCGCCTCCCCTGCTCGAGCGGGAGTACTGCAGCACCCGCCAGGTCCAAAAGAGCAGCACCGTCTTGAGGCGGATCGTCATGGGCCGGGTGTCGAGTGGGCAGTCGTGGTCGCAGTGCAGCAGCGACATCAGGCTCTCGGTGCCATAGCTGTGGCCATACTCGTGTGGGTGGGAGTGGGAGTGACAACGGGTGAGGGTGATGCCCCGGAGGGTCAGCGCGCTGCCCTGCTGCGTCACCTCGTCGCCCCAGGCCTTCGCCATGTGTGTGGGTTGGTCCATCGTCACCGTGTTGAGCGAAAAGGGCGGCGAATCGCCCCCATCGCCAGCTGCTGCCGCGCCAGCCACCGGCGCCTCCAGCGTCTCGGTTGCAGGAATCACCTCCACGGACGGAATGGCGTGCGCGAGCGACGGAGGCGGCAGTGGCGCAGCCATTGGAGCGGGCGAGACCTCTCCCCCTGCAGGAGGCTCCATGAAGTTGAGAGGTGGTGGTGTCGGGTCCAGCGGCGGCAGACCACCGGGCCGCGGCGTGCTCCCGACCCACGAGATGAATGGCACGATCATGCTGGCCAGGTCGAGGTTGTGGTCGTGCAGGAGCCGGCCGAGCGCGACGCCTACGCCGAGAGTGCGGGGATTGGGGGGGGAGAGCAGGGGGGAGGAGGGCGACGAGGGCGACGAAGCGGGATGCACCAGGTGGGGGAGGAGGAAGGCCGTCAGCCGCAGGGACCGGACGAAGGTCTCCTCGATCCGCAGGGGGCCAGTCGTCTCGAACAAGGCCTCTGATTGGATGGAACACACACATACGTGTCACGTGTCCAGTGTCCAGTGATATCGCTGGCTGTGCAGCTGACCTGCCATTCTGAAAGTGGGGTCCGTCGGGGTGGCCGGCATGAGCGGCATATCGTCGTCGAAGCGACGCGGTGTGGCCTCGCCCGTCAGCCGCACCGGGCGGCCCTTGAGCTTGAGCCGCTCCGACCGCAGAAAGGCGAACACGCCCTCGTTGACGCGAATGTGCAGGTGCTCGGCGATGAAGGCCAGCAACAGGGGCGCGGAGGCCGTTGCCTGAATCATGGACAGCAGAAAGGGGAGGACTCCTTATTGTCATTGTCGTGTGGTCCGTCCCGTCTTACGGTGTCAATGACGCGGTCGACGAGGAAGCGCTGATCGGTGTTGAGAGGAAGGTCCATGAAGTGAGCCGCCTGGAAAAGGAGATGGAGAAGGGGCCGCACAGCACATGGCATGACGCCACACATGGCAGGGGCGAGGCGCAAGGTGTCTGTCAAGTACCTACCTCTGCGAGTGACGCGGCGAGGCAGAGGTTGAGGGCCTTCCTGCGGTTGTGCTTCCTGATCGCATCACGGTTCGCATCCGCCGATGACACCCTGCATCGGCCGCACACACACACACAGACACAGAAGCCATTCATTCATCGACCAGTGAGTGTCTTCCCGCACTGAGCAGACGCACCTGGAGCGATCATACTGGACATTGAGCATCTCGGTGACAAGCAGCGTCACCTCCTCCTCAAACAGCCTCGAACCCCACCCCAGCCGCTCCACCCCACCCTCCCCACCGCCACCGCCACCACCACCGCCACTAATGCCTCCCTGCCGCATACCCATCAGCTGCCGCACCACCATCCCCACAGCCATGCCCACCAGGTCGCAGCAGATCGCGTCGACCAGCATGGCGTCCGACGGGTGTGGCGACGGGTAAGGCACCGACAGCAAGCGGCCCAGCAGGCACCAGAGGGCGGGGATCGGCCGGATGTGGTGGTGCTCGATGAGGCGACGCAGCGACTGTGACGACGACACGAAGGGGAGGCTGCGCAGGTCCTTCAGGGCTCTGTCGATGAAGGGTGCGAGTGGGGGCGGCGGGGTGTGGGAGCGCGCGATGTTGGCTTCGGGTGACGGCAGCGGCCGCCTCGCCCGCCTCTGTGCCCCCTTCCTGCCAGACCCACCACCGTCCTCCGGCTCTTCCTCGTAGATCGTCTCGGTCGGCGACTGCTCCCCAGCGCTAAAGGACCGCCTCAGCTTGGCCCCCTTCTTGCTGCCCCGGCTGCTGCCGCTGCTGCCTCCGTGTTCCGGCGGCCCCTCCGCGCCGCCACCCTTGGTGAAGTGCCGACGCATCACGCTCTTCTTGTCATCGTCATTCATCAGCACCGCGTCTGAGCTGGACGGCCGACGCAGGAACGTCTTGGTCTGTGGCTTGGGGGGCTCGGACGGGGGCGTCGCGTCCTCTCCGTGTCTCGGCGAGGGCGCCGTGGCGACGCCCGGCTGCTTTGGCGCCTCTGGGGGCGGGCGAAGGGGAGCTGGGGCCGTGGGGGGCGTGGGCGAGTCGACGTGGATGCCGTCGCCGTTGACCAGTGTGTTGCGCAGGTGGTCGATGATCTCGTAGCCCGCCTCGCCCTTGAGGAAACTGTCCAGGTCGTTGCGGATCCTGGGCGTCAAGCCGCCGGCCGGGCTGATACTGCTGCTGTTGTTGGTGTTGTTGTTGTTGCTGCGCGGCATGCGCTCGTCAAACGGGCTGATGGGGCCGCCCTCCTGCGTCTCGATGGTGTCCTGCCGGTCATGTGTGCGCTCGTCAAAATCGGGCCAGCCGTCCCCAGCCCACTCGACGGATGGCTGCGGGGGCGCCCCATCGCTGGCCTTCTGTTGGCGGATAGATGGGGGGTATGGCGGAAGGGGCGTGGTGAAGGCCAGGACGAAGTCGTCGCTCGTCCAGGGCAGCGGGTGGTTGTCGTCCTTGACGCCGCCTCCATCGTCGTTGCTGGTCTCCTCGCCCTCCTTGGCGCTGCCCGACGACGTCAGCACGGCGCAGAACTGCCCGAACAGCTCCGACATGGGCGGCCCGTGGACCGTCGCCGCCCCGGGGGGGAAGAAGTGCAGCTCCGACCCCACCCTCTCCTGCGCCACCATGGCGAAATGCTCCCAGTCGTCTGCTTGGATGCGGCAGACGTCCAGCTGCGGGATGCCGTTGTCCTGCCGGCTCACGACGCACACCGTGTCGATGGGGCCGTCGGACGGCAGCCGGTTGGTGATCGGCATTGGGGGCTCGGGGGCGAACCGGCCGAGCAGCCAACTGAGCGGCAGCAGGGGGGATGCGATCAGCCGGCCGCCGTTGCCCTCGGCGCACGCCAGCAGTGGGGGGCAGGGGTCGGTGTCGTTGTCGAAGAGGGCCTGCTTGATCAGCACGATCTGGTCCTGGATGAAGCGCCACTCGCTCTCCGACGTGACGAGGCGGAAGAAAACGCCCTTGTACTCGAAGCCCTGCGCGGCGAAGCGCAGGAGCCCGCTGTGGTCGCCATGGGCCTTGTCGTGCCCGCGGTGGTAGGCCCACTCAGTGAAGGCGGTCCTGTTCTCCTCCATCTGCTTGTCGTCGGGCGAGGGTTTGGCGGTGCCGTCGGGCCTCACGTCTTTGGCATTCTCCTTGGCGTCGAGTGGCATGGCCAGCAGGTGGAAGAACGAGGGCTTGAGATCCCGGTTCGTCTGCAGCTGCTGGTTGGCCTGGATGTAGTACTCCTCCAAGAAGTGGATGAGCACGTCCCTGAGCCCACGCCGGCCGTCCTCGCCCCCTCCGGCATCCAAACCCGTCGTCCCGGTGTCGTCGGTGAGCATCTGCAGCACCATCCGACACAGCCACTCGAGCTGCTCGAACAGCCGCTGCAGGTCCTGTTGAGTGGCCATGAGCTGCTCGTACGCCGCTGTCACCGACACCGACGCGCCGCCACCGTTTGCGTGGGGGAGGGGGGCGGAGGTGGCTGTCGTGTTGGCGGTGAGGGAGCGGTCGGTGGAGCCCTCGCTCATCGGGGGGAGTGGGTGTGGGATGTGCCGGTCGTGGTGCGGGGGGAGGACGTCCTTGAGAGTGATGGTGTAGCGCCACGCCCCCTCGGGCTTGACCTTGACGTCTGGCTCCCCGTTCGGGTCGGGGTACCGGTGGAAGGCGTTGCGAAACACAAACACAGAACGCTCTCCTGACACACACACACACACACACAAACGGGCTATTGCGACATTCCTCACCCGTCCCCCCCTCCACACACACCTCTTTTCATCGTCATGAGTCCGCATCTGAGTTCGGTGATGACGTTGAGGGTGACGGTGTCGGTGATCTGCAGCGTCACGATCTGGTACTGCTCCTCGGTGTGTGGGTCGAGGGGCACGTGGATGTCCGTCTTGGCGAGGTCTGACATGCGTGACGGAGAAGACGCAGCATGCCCATGAGCATCGTCAGAAGGAGGAGGTGATGAGAAGTTGATCCCCCCTTGACATATGAGGACAACCAACACACAACACACACACACGCACGACACACGCAGGTACGGCACAGACCGGAGAGAGAGAGGGGGAGGGGAGGGGCGCAGCTCTCCGGTCTGGCCTTGCCTGCCTGCCTGCCTCTCTCTGTGCGTGTGCGACCATGTATGTATCTGACCTACCGACCGTACCGTATTTGATGACATCCTTGGGCGACATTGCCAGGTCCACCACAGCCACACCGCGATAAGGCCACCCCCTGAGCGGCTTGGCCTCCCCCTCCTTCAAAATCTTCTTGACCACCTCGCCGTTGCCGAACAGATCCACCTCCTCACCCGTGCCCCTTTCGTCCCACCCGCACTCAAAGCCGTCAAAACTATCCCCCAGCAGCGACGCATTGTCGTCTTCTAGCTCAATATCGGCAGCCTCCACCGGACCTCCGCCTCCCCCTCCCCCATTGCTGCTGTGGCCCTTGAGCGCCTCCGTCAGCCGCTGCATGTTGCTCACGAGCCTGCACCTCAGGTACTTGGCCACCATGGCCCACGGCCGCATCGGCAGCTCGTCAAGGCTCTGACACATCTCGATGGCCAGGTCGGTGGGCAGCCTCGGCTCCGACTGGCTGTTGCACCAGTTCTGGTGGCCCACCACCTTCTGCGAGAACCGGATGGCCGTCATGCCCAGCGTCTCGAGCGCCGAGGGCGGGCAGTTGGGCGGGATGGAGGGGTAGAAATACGCGCTGTACTGCGCCGTGACGACATATGGATGTGGCGCCCGAGGGAGGGGCGGGGGCGGCTCTGAGGGACCGAACTTGGGCGACTGCCTGACGCGGGGAGTGGTCGATGCCGACGGTTTGGAGCTCTTCGGGCGCCGCTCGCTGTCGACCTTCTTCTTGTATGTCTCGTCCACCAACGCTTTGGACATGCACGCTCCCATGGCGCCGACTCACTCAGGAGGAAGGAAGAGTGTCGGACGGACGGATGTGATATCTATGCTCGTCTAGACGTATGGCCTGAAAACACGCACACACACCGCAGGGAGAAGAAACGGATGTGCAGCCGTGTCGATGGCACCAACACCAACACACAACACACAGCACGGCACCTCTCTCTCTCTGCAGCTCTTAAGAGACGCTGGCTGATCCATGGGCACATCTATACGGCCGCCTCTCTCCCTCCCTCCGTTCTCTCCCTTGGCTTACCAGTCTACGTGCAGCGGTTTGCCGTCCATCTGTGCCGTGACACCGCGCCTCCGCATCAGCTGAAGAAGCGGAAGCACCCTTCAACAATGGGTGGGAGAAAACGCCGCCGTTTGAGGCAAATCCGGCGCAGCAGTCCCCTGCCAGACTCTTGGCGGTGGTAGGGAGCCTGAATTATTTCGCAGATCTCACGATTGCGAGCTGAAACTTTGCGAGCTGACGCCGCGACCAGAACCCCGGGGACGGACGAAAAGGACACAGCCACGGAGCCACGGAGCGTGTGCAGCCATCGTTTGAGAGATCTGCTGCAGCTTTGATCGTGATTGCTGGATCACATGTGGATCTTGAGCTCAGAGCATCCTGCGAGGGATCTGTTCTTCTGTAAGGCGAAGACGCACGTCCAGCATTGGCACCTGCGAGGCGAAACACATGAAAGTGCGGTGTGTTCCTTGCACTCAGGGTTCGCACAGCTCGTGAACTTCTACTCCTCGAGCGCTTTCTTCATCTTTCCGGTGGTTTGAGTTGCCACACAACACGGCGCATTCACTCAGCTGTGTGTCGTTTTCTTTCTTTCAGGCTGAAGCGCATGGGGCTCTGGTCGAGCAGCAGGAGCACACCACTTCAGATGAGGTCTACAGCAAACTGGGCCTCGGCGACTCGCAGAAGCAGTTGCTCTTCAGGTAATACGGAGCTGCGAAGCACCGAAAGGATCCGCTGTGCTGCCTACGTGTCTGTCTGTGTGTGTGTGCAGTTTTCTGAGAGGCTGGAACTCTGCCATCTTGGCGTCGACTGTCTACGGCTTCATCGTCGGCCCCTCTGACGTGAATTTCTTCCTGCTGCTGTCGCTGCTGAGCGGCGGCGCGGCCACGACCCACGCCCTGACGGCCCGGATGATAGCCAAGGACCCTGCGCTCAAGCAAACGGTGGGTGTCCAGGAGTCCCTGCGGATGAGTGTGTTCACGGGGCTGCAGTCGATTGTGTCGCTGTACATGTACATGTCCTCGCCTGCACGTGTGTCCGAGTGAAGCGAAAGGAAGGGGGGCTGCTGCACACTCGTCTGTCTGTGTGGACGTGCTTGTTGTTTCTCGCTGGTATGCGATGGGTGGAGTGTTGTCGGCCCGCGTCTTGAGAGGGTGCAAACGTCTGTGTCACGAGACAGGCGTTTGCCTCCTTGCGGGGCGCAGACAGGCGACGCTCACGCCGGTCGCACTGTGAGGGCGGGGCGGATCCAGCCGGCATTGGATGCCATGACGTGTTGGGCATGTGTGGGATAGATGAGTGTACAGACACCGTCGGGGTATTCTACCATTCATTTTTCTGTGTTTCGATGCTAGGTAGAGTGAGCGTATGTGGACCCTTTCCCACTGTGACACTTCTTTCTCTCTCTTCCTCAGTCAATCAACAAGTGTGCATCCGGGTGTCAACAATTGGCCGGTGAGTGTCTTGCATGGTGCCTGGTGGGTGGATGTGCGGGGCAGCCGGCCGGCTGTATGTATCGGAAGAATCGAAAGTGACACAATTAATTGCTCAAGGCACACTTGACGCACAGCGTCAGGTCCGTCTGAATGAGTCCATCCATCCATCCAGACACACACAATGCATCACATCAAGCAAGTCACAATCACCAAGAGATGGCCTCGGCCGTGCGGCAGCTGGGAAGCTACTGTGCTGTGTCGCCTTGCCTTGTTGGACCGACGGACTAAAAGCATCGGTCGCTCTGAGAGCGACGAGTTGTCCTCACAATGCAGACACATTCACCTACGTCCGTCCATCCATCCAATTACCGACGACGTACGATGAGAGTGAGGGTATCTGATACGCCCGCACAAGATTTGGGCGGGCCACGCACACAGCGACTTCATACAAATCCCTCCATCCATCCACCAACAACATGCCTGCGGCCGGATGGCCTCGGCCGTCCGGCAGCAGCTACACTACGATGCTGTCAGACAGACAGCCTGACCACCACACACACACACACACACACATACAGACACACACACACATTGACAAACCGAAACTCACAATATCTGCCTCCGCACGTCGTTCTTACCGTTTAGGAGGTACGAGTTGCCGTCACGGACTCGTACCAGAACCGGGGGCCAACACCATCCCAAGTGTTGATGATGAAATCGCCCACTCTCGATCTGTCCCGGAACACCTGCCGAATGGCATCGTCGAGGTCGCCATGCTTGTCCTGCCGGTCGCCATACTTGTAGTCCGGCAGGTCCAGCGCCACACTCGCCAGGCCGCGCACGCCAGCCTTGAGCAAAGTCGAGAGGCCGTCGCGTATGAGGTTGGCGGCAACAGCATCCTTCAAGTCATCGGGCACTGAATGAAACACACACAGACAAGGCGGATGACACAGACGAGCACCTTCCTCACATACCTGAGAAGTATATCAGTATCGTGCGAATGGATGGGAAGCTCTCCGACTCCCAGCCGTCAAAGGCGCCGCCCTGAGTGAGGCTGATATGACTGCAATCGTGTCCCAACTCGGCAGTGCCCACCTCCCTCCCCTCCCCCAGCGTCCCCAGCACGCCCCTCCTCGTCTCTGTGCTGACAGCTGCGCCAAACCAGACGGTCTCTACCTCCCTGGGCATCCTCTCCGCCAGCAGCCGGCCCGCAGGACCGCCCACAGCGCTGTGGATACGCAGCTCTGTGGCCCTTTGGAACTGTGGTAGGTGTTCGATGATGGCGGGGGCCGTGGAGGGTGTGCTGGGAGGGGGGTCGAAGCCAGGGGCATTCTCGACCGTCACGACGTTCACCTTGTCGAATGAAAGGCTCTTCGCTATGTCGGTGGCCGCCTGGCTGGGGGCGTCGATGGGGTGGGTGAGGTCGTGCTGACTATGTTGAGTTGGCGAGCTTTGTGTGCGTTGTTTTGTGTGACCGTTGCCCAACGCTCTGCGATGCTGCCTGGCTTT
>CDMY01000671.1:19827-30398 GCA_001179505.1 Vitrella brassicaformis | reverse complement strand
GAACGTCTGTGTGCGCACAGCTGCGCATGCACGTTTGGACTTGGAGTGTGTGTGTATATGATGAATGTCTGTGTGCGCAAACCTGCGCATGCAGGTTTGGACTTGGCGTGTGTGTATGTGTTAAATGTCTGTGTGCGTATACCTGTGCATGCACGCGTCGACTTGGAGTGTGTGTATATGATGAATGTCTCTGTGCGCACACCTGCCCATGCACATCTGGACTTGGAGTGCGTGTATATGATGAACGTCTGTGTGCGCACAGCTGCGCATGCACGTTTGGACTTGGAGTGTGTGTGTATATGATGAATGTCTCTGTGCGCAAACCTGCGCATGCAGGTTTGGACTTGGCGTGTGTGTATGTTAAATGTCTGTGTGCGTATACCTGCGCATGCACGCGTCGACTTGGAGAGTGCGTATATGATGAATGTCTGTGTGCGCACACCTGCGCATACCCGTTTGGACTTGGAGTGTATATGATGGATGTCTCTGTGTGCGCACACCTGCGCATGCACGTTTCAACTTGGATGAATGTCTTTGTGCACACCTGCGCATGCAGACGTCGACTCTGCTGCAGAGGCAGCGCAGGCGAGTGGAGGCAACTACTTCAAAACGGTGCAGTGTAGGTTTTTGGCAGGGTAGTGGATCAAATACGTGAGCCGGTGTTCGCCTTCGTCCTTCGTTGTCTTTTGCTATAAGTCTAGCGGATGCAAGTATGGGGAGAGCTGCATGTATGCCCACGGGAGAGAGGAGCTGAGAGGCAACCCAAACATCATATGTGCGGTTTGCGAAACAGGGTTTGGCTGCGATGTGTGTCACCGATCATGGCTATACGGACACATCTGTGTCTCCAGGAAGTACAGGTCTCAACAATTGCTTCTACGCCCATGAGCAGCTGAGCAGCAAATCTGGAGGTCAGGGAAGACAGTAAAAAGAGGGGAAAGACGGCTATTCTAACCATGATGCGCCTCTATCGAAACAGAGCTCAGAACCATTCCAAGGACCCGCATATAGGAGACCAGTAGGCACATTGGCAGGGATTTCTGCTGGCATAGACCCTCTGCTCTTGTTGGTTTCGACCTGCAGCCAAATAAAAGGGGCCATCCGTCAAAAGACCATGTACGTGTATTTGTGTCCATGCACGCACCGGCAATGTGCCTAAAAAAATGTAACTGGGCCTGATGCTTTTGCTGTAGCTCGCCTGATCCAAGTACGTTAACATCCGTTGCTCACTTGCTGTTTGTCTGAGCTCTCAAGCGCCATGTAGCCTGAGTGACAGGAGCTAGGCCAGTCAGCAGAGTCACAGGTTGGATGGGAGAGATTCCCATTCGTTACAGCGCTCACCGCACCCATTTGCATGCGCGCGTCGACTTGAAGTGTGTGTATATGATGAATGTCTCTGTGCGCACGCCTGCCCATGCACATCTGGACTTGGAGTGCGTGTATATGATGAACGTCTGTGTGCGCAAACCTGCGCATGCACGTTTGGACTTGGAGTGCGTGTATATGATGAATGTCTGTGTGCGCACACCTGCCCGATGTGGAATGGCCGTGTGTGTCCCTTCTTGTCGTGTGGGCATATGTCTTGTGCGGATGTGTGGATCGACTTGAGTTTGCGTTCGAGTGAGTCGGCCGCCTGGTAACTCAGCAAGTGATCCGGGTCACATACCCTGCACAGACACAGACACACATCCATCCGTCCATGATGGGATGTCTGTCTGTCTGTCTGTCTCACCATGAGTATTGGAGTCCCTGTCGGTTGCAGTCGGCCGGGTGTGTGAAGGGGCTCGGATAGGAAGTGGCCGTCGAGGCCGTCACGCGGCCGTCCGTCGCGTTGATCTGATGGGCAGCGGACGGCAGCAGCGGCTCAGTGTCGTCAGTGTAACTACAATCACACAAACAAGGAGAGACACAGAGCTAGTGCTTGCTCGTCTGTCTGTTTGTCTGTCTCATTCGCTGATTGGGTGAGTGGCTGGCTAGCATACATTGGCGGGATGGCGTGTTGGGTGTCGGCGCCTTGCACTCGTCGCACCTTGCCCCAGCCGTCACCCTCATAAGCATCATGGCGGTCGTCGGGCGCCAAGGGCTGCTGCTGCTGGGCCGCTGACGAGACACCCAACAGTGCACAACACGCCCCACACAAAGCGACAGTGACCATCATCACGGGGAAGGCTCACAGATGACCAACAAGAAACTCTCACTCAAGTGAATCACGTCTCAACCCTGTATATTTGATCGATCGCTTTGTTTCTTTGTCGGTCTGTTCGGTGCGTAACACGGCAAGAGGGCAAACACTCACGCTCTGTCTTTCATCCGTCGATAATGAATTCACCTTCTTGTGTCGCCACCATTCTGACTGGTCAGAGTCAGTCCATATTGATGTTTTTTCACCAGACGGACATGTTGACCAAAGATACACACACAGAGCGTGTCTACCAAAGAGACACGACCATCTGTCGATGAATGTCTCCCTCGTTGTGCGTGAACCTGGTGCCTTGGCACACAGTGGGGCATCGACATCACCATCCCTGGACCAGAGAGAGACAGGTGCATTTAATTGTGTTCCTGTTCGTCACGCAGTCTTCGGGCACTGCGGCGTCGTCCGCGTCATCTGGATCTGCCTCTGCTGAGTCTTCCTTCTTCTCATCTGCCCTTCGTAGGGAGGCCTCATTTGTGCCTGTCGTGTCGTCGCTTGAGTTGCAGCACGTGATGGATTTCCTTGAGTCAGACAGCCACAGCAGCAGTGTCGACGAGTGTGCCGCCGCGCTACCGAATCTCCCTCCTTTTTCTTGAAAGCTGCGTGAACACACACAGATCCTGTCGCGGTGGCCATTCTCCCGTGGCAGATCTGGGGGCCGTGGTGGGCGTCTCGGAGATCCCGCGCTCCGCACCGCGGTAGCGTTGCGAAAGAATGTTGGATTTCTGGAGGACGCAACGCAGCCCACGTGTGCAGAGTCGGGAGGGCAGCATCTCAAGAGACGCCGAGAGCCGCCCATCTGCTGATGACCCCTGCTACGTCCAGCTGCCGAGAGTGGAGGATGAAGAGAAGGAGGCCATCCCTCACGGACAGAAAGGGAGAGCGAAGGTCGGCTTGTATTGCACTTGCACCCCTACATCCTCCTCTTACCGTGCTCTCACGCCCTTTCCATTGCAGATGGCTCTGACGTCCCGGCGGGCGGCGTCGGCCTCGAGTGACAAGATTCCCCTTCTGCTGGACAAGGAGGAGGAGCGCGTGGAGTCGCAGCTGGCTGATGTCGAGGATGACGTCCCTCCTGCCCCGAGGCGGCTCGAAGAGGTCCATCCACCTTGTCGAGCAACTCATGAGTGCTGTCACTTGTGTCTCTTCCACAGGTCCCGCTGGTGGGTGCCCCTGCCGTTGAGGAAGACGAGGCGACCAAATCACTCAGGCCCAGGACCAAGATAGCAGTCCTGGGCTTCGCAGACAAAGCAAAGCTGGAGCAGTTGCGGAAGGATCTTGCCAGTCTGCCGTCTGGTCAAGCGGAGAGAGTACTGACGACTGGCGACTGGGATTATGGATCTGCCATCCACCTGGCTGCGTGTATGCATCGTTGCAAGACGACACATACATGATGCACCTACGCGGCCCCTGTGTGTGCTTCTCAGGCTCGTGTAAGGAGGGGAATGTGTTTGAGGTGCTGCTACACGGACGGCGTCACCTGCTCAACCTAAAAGATGAGGTATCGTGGTCGAGGGTCATCCTCGTCGTTCTGGCTGATCAAGTCATCACTGCTGCATTCGTGCTGTGTCTGCAGTATGGCAGAACACCACTTTACAGAGTTGTGGAGCGGGGTGGTCTAGATCATCTTGTTAAGAAGTTCGTCGAGTTGGGCGGAAAGGATCTGCTAATAGCTCAGGACAAGGTGAGGATTAGACAAGGTCGAGGACATGCTGGACAGTACGTTCATTATTCCCATTGGCCTACCGATGTTAGTACCGCTGACTTTATGCTGTTTCTCTAGGATGGCAAGACGGCACTCCATTACGTTGCAAAAAGAGGTGGTGGGGATGATCTTGTCAAGAAGTTCGTCGAGTGCGGCGGCAAGGACCTGCTGAAAGCTCAGGACCAGGTGAGGATTGAAAGTTCCAAATCCTGACGTTGGCATCATTGTCTGTCTGACAGGATGGTCACACCCCCTTGCACTTTGCAGCAGGTAGGTAGCAGATAGAGTGTACTGAATGTGCGGCTTCTGTAAGGACTCGCGTTGCTAGCTGGCAGCATCTGGCAATGCAAGTATTTTGGAGACGATGCTAGAGGTGGCCCCTGATTTGCTAAATGCCACTGACAAGGTACAGATCAGGCCCAGTGTCCTTTATGGAATGATAGCTGACACATATCATCAGAACGGCAGAACTCCTCTTCACAGCGCGGCAGGTTCGTTGGTCGTCTTGCGAATGGATAGCCGCATAGGTATCGTGTCTCTTTTCTCTCCTATAGAGAACGACTGTGCTGGTGTGGTGGTGTTGATGTTGAAGATGGAGCCTGAGCTGCTCACGATGCAGAGTGTAGGCCGCACGGCACATATCAACCTGCGTCTCGAAATCCGAAATGTTCATGACTCGTCGGAGGGACAGCTTTCGATTATTCCCTCTTCGGCAACAAGCTGAAAAGTGTCGCTGCGATGGTCGAGGCGGCTGGAGAGGTCATTGACATACTCCACATGGAAACAGATACCGAGAAGCTCGGTCGCCTACTGAAGCCGGATGTGCTTCCCGAAGCGCTTCCGTTTATGCAAGACGGACTTCTCGGGTTCCTGAGACAGCGATCCGAGTCTCCTGGCATCGACAGCCTCCGCTGGTGTTCCGTCTTTCGCCAATTGATGCAGTCACGACCGAATGATTCTCTAACAGATGACATTGCAAGAATAGCTGACTGGTTGGAGGTACAGAAAAAAAGGTCATCTACTTTGCGCACTTTTGCTTCTTTCAGGCTGTTACAGCGACCTTCTGCACCGAAACACGGGAGAAAGACTTCCGATCAGCACTCAAAGGCAGAGAAGAGAAATTTTTTGAGCTGCTGGAATCTGCGGAGCCACTTCATGTAGTCACCCAAGGTACACAGTGCATGTCGGACTTCCCTCCCTGGTCCTCACTGGGTTTGCCTGTCTTGATTTGATTGCAACAGCTAACTGCATCTGTCTCATCACACTATACTGGCAGCAATTCTACAATTGGAAGGACATTGAGTACAACTTTGAGCCGAATGAGCAGCACAGGAAAAGCTTCAGGAGGACAATCCGGCCCCTCTTGGCAGAGCTTTCGCCTCGCTATCAATGCTTCTTCTGTAAGAGTGCACGCACAAGCCAGTGCAGGCCAGAAGAGACACACTGTTGTCTTGTCTGCAGGGTCATTTCTCTGCTTCTCCACATCGAATTATAAAGAGACAACGGGCAGTCGGTGTGGTTGTGGAGTCCACTGGCAATTGGCGTTGGATTCGTTGTAGTCGAAATGCTCCAAGTAAGGCGAATGTCACTTCTCTTCCACGTCTTCGTCCTCCATGTCTTCGTCCTCCACGTCTTCGTCCCCCACGTCTTCCTCTGTGCGTGCAGGGTCTCCGTCTTAGAACATCGTACTGGGCAGACTCATGGTAGGCATCAGACATTCGAGGACACAACACCCGTTGCAAGTGTTGCTAAACATCGATTGGGGATGAGTTTACATCCTCGTGAGTCACAGTAGGAAGAGTAGCAAGGTGTCTGGACCAGCTTCAGCAGCCAGTTTCTCTTCTCGTTTACCCTCACTGAGCATCTTGCGGGTGATGTCTGGCTCCTCCACGTCGGGCTTCTTGATGACGCGGTTCGGGTGCTTGTGAAGGCCATCCAACAACGTCACCAACAACTCCCACACTCCCTTCAACTCGACGGATACGTTTTTGTTCAGGTGTATGCATAGATACATTCACCACATACACGCCCTCTAACTCACGCG
Source organism: Vitrella brassicaformis (assembly GCA_001179505.1). Classification (NCBI taxonomy): domain Eukaryota; family Vitrellaceae; genus Vitrella; species Vitrella brassicaformis. Next base: position 24,455 of record CDMY01000671.1, on the reverse strand, counting down.
TACGTGTGCATGCGCAGGTGTGTGGACAGAGATACCTCCTTCAAGTCCACGCGTGCAGGCGCTTGTGTGCGGACATTCATCCCATGTTCCGTTTGGACGTCCTTGCGTGCATGCGCACACCTTGCCAAGAGAGACACTCCCTCGTACTCGAGGCACTCGTGCATGTGCAGGTGTGCGCACAGAGACATTTATACCGTCTGCAAGTCCACGCCTTCATACGCGAACATGCGCGCAGAGGTATTCATCATATACGCCCCCTGCAAGTCGACGCGTGCATGCGCAGGTGTGCGCACAGAGACAATGATCCCATATACCGTTTGCACGTCCTTGCGTGCATTCACAGGTGTGCGGACAGATACGCTCCCTTCAACTCGATGCATCCGTGTAGGTGCAGGTGTGCGCACGGAAACTCTCATCATATACACGCCCTCCAACTCCACGCGTACGCGTGGGTGCGCTTGTGTGCGCAGAGAGGAATTCATCTTACATGCCGTCTGCAATTCGACGCGCGTGTGTGAGGAGTGCGCCTGCAGTTGCTTCATGTGTGAAATGAACATGTTTATGCGTTCACCTGCGCACACCTGTAGTTGGCCGGTGTGTATACTGGATGGTTTGTATTGGCTGGTGTGTGCGATGAACGCATTTTCTATCTATTCGCCTGTGCACGCTTGTAGTTGGTGTGTACAATGAATGTCTCTGTGCGCACGCCTGCGCAAGCCTATAGTTGGTTGGCGTGTGCAATAAACCCCCCGCCTCAGATGGTGGAAGAAAGCAAACTAAACTGCGAAGCGCTGAGTTTTGAAGAAATATCCGCAATGCACATCCAGGCATGCAGAACCAAATAGCGATGGCCAAGGGTGAGAGACAGACTTAACTGAAGACCTCGATATAGACGCTGCCGAATACAGAAAAGGCCTCAAGCGAGACGAAAGCATAAGCTCAAAGCAGCCAAACTCCCAGGGCGGCAAGTCCACAACCTTTTTGGTGCAGAGGGACGAACTATAGGGGGAGCACGATACAGCTGCATTCTTCTTCTCGAGATCTAGAGGTGCAGCGATGGGAGGTGGCAAGGCACAAAGTCAGCCTAAGTTCGAAGGGTGCAGGCCCAGGACCCAATGGCATAGCGGCGTAAGTTCGAAGGCAGTGGCACAGCGGCCTAAGTTCGAAGGCTGCAAGCCCAGAACCCAATGGCACAGAGGGATGAATGCTCGAGAGTGTAATACGACTCTACCTTCTTTCAGGGGAGCGGGGAAGGGGAGCGGGGGGAAGAGTGGAGAACAGGTGTAATGAATGAATGAACGAGGTCCCGGGATGACGTGTGCACAGGGTTAACGGAAAGCGCATCGGCACGAGGAGTCCATCAAGAATGCAAACTAACTAGGTAGCTGTCCCTTCAATTCAATCACTGCAAGCATGCCAAAGTAAGCCTCTGCCCGACCACCCACCGAGTCCGTCATAGAGTGTGTGTGTGTCATAGATCATCAATCCTTGACATGTAGAGTGCACATAAGTGATGCCCCTGGGGAAGTGGCCGTCAGCGTACGAGACGCCAAGTTCAAACGACGACGCACAAAGGGCGGGATAGTTGGCACGGAATAGCGCTGAGCTCTTGGGCTGGTGGGAGATGTCGTGCACGTGATGCTCGGCAACGGCGAATTGGCACACGGCTGTATTCAAGTGGTTCGGCTCGGTCGAGAAGGGGCCAAAGCGGGTGGCGCATGCGAGCAGCAAGAGAAAGAGGACGATTGGACGCACATGGACTGCTGATTCCTGTTGCATGGGCAACTCAGGTCCAGCGCGGCCGACGTAGAATGGCTGCATTGTTCGTTTGTGAGAGAGGTGAGGCGACCTGCACATCGGTGGGGAGCTCGCGATGAGGTGGGCGTGATGGTGGCGCTTCCGCTCTCAGGGTGAACTGTTTCATGCTCGCGGAGCAGGAACGGAATGGTGGGATCCTGGAACTGTTCCTCAGCGAGGACGCAGAGAATGATAGAGGCTCCCGTCACATTGGCCAGGGAGCGAACGTCACACTCGGTCAATGATGAATTGCTTCGGACATCTCGGATGTGCTCGACAGGTCTGGCAAAAAACGCGTCCAACTGTCCCGCAGAACGCCGGCGTTCGAGGTCTTCCGCCACTAGCCGGCGGAGGTCTGCCGGTCCGGGGAGAGGGGCGGGAAGGAGGTCATCCGGTTGCCTGTCGCCAAGGCGAAGCCGTCCTTGACCCAACTGGCGGAGTGCTGCCTCGAGCAGGCAGTTGTCGTCCGTACCTCCTCGTTGACAAACCGGAACGTAATGCTGAAGCTGGCGGAGTGAAGAAGGCCACCCCGTTGCCGAAGCTCAGCGAAAGGGGGAAGGCGAGGGGGGAAAATCATGCTGCGCAGCGCAGCCGCTCGCATGGGGCTCTCGACGGCGATGGTCGCCAAAGCAAGACGCACCATGTCTTCGGAGAGCTCACCGCTGCTCATCTTCGCCCGGATCCGAGCGGCATTATCGTCACGCGAATAGCCGGTGCCGAGCGGGCCAACCAGCAGGTCAAAGATCGTCAGGAGGCGCGTTACTGGTAGATGGAAGCGCTCCTCACAGAGGCGGCCCTCAGCGAATCCTTCCCACGAGGAGGGAGGCCATCCCCATTCCCTTTCCAGCTCCAAAACGGCCGCATGCCAAGGTTCCTCTGCGAAAGGGCAATGATCCTCATTCCGCACCGTGCGGGAGTTCCGGCGGGCAGACTCTTCTGCCTCCACACAAGGTCCACAAACGAGTGAATTGCAGGCCCGGCACGGTAGATGGCGAAACTCCTGGCCAACCGGCCGTGCGAGAGAGCATCCCGGGCACACACGGTCACCAGAGGAAGGGGGCGAAGGCCGGAGAGGGTCGGGGGCGAGAACGAGAGCCGACACATCGGAGACACCAAGTATGCACTCCGGGCAGAAGTAGTGTCGACAATTGGGACACTCGATGAGGGGCGGGGGAGTCGCCAAGAGGGAGCCCGCCTGATGAAGGCTACATGCCCGACCCTCAACATAGTCAGGAAGCTGAGCCCGCTGTGTCTCAGCGAGGCGGACAACGCAATAGATGCAGCAGCGGTGCGTTGCCAGAGCCGATGGAGGAGGGTCTCGTGCTGGGTCACGCGGGAGGGAGGGCCAGTGATCGTGGAGACACACGATATCTCTCACAGGGCGATCCTCCGCACAGAGCTGGCACGTCTCGAAGGCAGAATCCAAACTCATCACCTCGCCGAGAAACAGAAGAAGCTGAAGGAGGGCAAGTCCACAAAGTAACATACGGGGGGAAATCAGCGCATTGACCGAATTCGTGTCCGCACGCTCAGACAAGGACGCAAAGCATGCAGCACGCACCCACGCGCACTTGTCTCCAGCTAGAGCCGGTCGGCAAAAACGAAGTCAGGCCGAATGGTCAGGTCCCTGAAGGCAGGGGGGAAATCCAGCAAGAGACGCTCCTCGTCTTCGGTGAGGGGACGAGAGACACGCTCGTCGAAGATCGGAACAAGGGCGGGAGCAGAGGAGACGTCCAGAAGGAGAGGGCGATGGCAGTCACGACAGACAGGGACGGCAAACTAGAAGGTAGGACGACCGCAGCGATTGATCCGGGCCCCTTGCGTCACCGACCGCTTAAAGCCGTCACACTCCGCGGAGATACACAAGTAGGCAACCTGGGTCCTCAGATTCCCGAACGAGTTTCCCAGATTGTCGGTCCAGCCAGGAACCTTGTTGAAATGGCCCTCGGGCACAACGGCAGGAGACGCGTTGAGTGCCTCCTGCTTCAGGATCCGGGCCGGGAGAAGCCTCGCAGCTGGGTTGAAGCTGGGCTGCTCTGGCGGCTGTCTGGGCCGTGGGGTGAGCACCGGCGGGCGGTGAACGATATGTTCGGAATCCCTGCGCATCACGAAACGGGAGACCTCCGCTGAGAGGCGGCGGCGCAAGCCGTGCCGAACCTCAATAACCTCTCGAGTCAGATGGAAGCTGTCGACGGTCTGTGTCTTCTCACGGGAAGACCACCGACTTTGACCCCGCCGATACTCGTCGATCACGTTCTGGGAACACCGGTCGATCACACAAAGGGCCCGCTCGACCTCGAACGGGGGCGAGGGAATGCGAGCGTCAGGGCGACGCTGATACGGGCGGGCTCGATTGGAGCCTTGAGACATGCCCTGCCTGGTCAAGGCAGGGAAACAAGCACGGAACAATACAGGCGCACGGCCTGCCGCAACTCCCTGTTAGGCACACGGCCTACCCCGACACCGGCGCACGGCCGGAAAGGGCAACTCCTCAGGCACACGGCCAAGCTGCACAGGCGCACGGCCCGTCGCAGAACACTGTCCTCCGACAACCACACTCGACACCGGCACACGGCCGGCTGGGGTGTCGCTCAGACGCAAACAGGCTCACGGCCTGGCAGGGACGTCTTCAGACACGCGAGGTACGCTTGCACTGGCACACGGCCAGTCACCAAGTCTCCAGATGGCCCCCAAACGCCACACGGACCACCAAGGTCTTTCGCGGGGTCGGCAAGGCGCAGATGAGGCACGGAACGCCGAGCCGGGCTGCCACCGAAGTGCTTTGCACTGAGCAGGCGGTAGCTCGAACAAAGCCCCCCGGCATTCCCCCC